>ML283944.1:58853-113365 GCA_005239495.1 Nicotiana undulata | reverse complement strand
TATCTTCTAGTTTGAAAACATGCCCCCCCCCCCCCCCTCCCAATCTGCATCACAGTATGCTCTCAGCACCCCATTTCCTTCTATTGGTAGCAATAAGCCTTGTCCAGGTACACTGTTAATATATCTCACCACCTTGATAGCTGCATCCACATGAGAATGTTTTGGAGCATGCATGAATTAACTTAATGTATGCACGACAAATGAGATATCTGGCCTGGTCATTGTGAGATACAGCAACCAGGTCACAAACCTCTTATATTCTCCTGCATCATGTGCCATGCCATCTGATGGACCTACTAATTGATCAAAGTCAATAGAGGTTAGTTTTTGGTTCACTTCAGTGGAGTGTTTGCAGGTTTGGCTCCTGCTAAGCCTAGTACTGAGATGAGTTCAAGGGCATACTTCCTTTGGCTCATGTATATGCCTCTATGTGACCTTGCAAATTCAATTCCTAGAAAGAATTTTAGCTCTCCTAAGTCCTTCATTTTAAAGAACTTTTGCAAATCTCGTCTAGTGTTAGAGATCGCAACAGCATCATTGCCTGTGACTATCAAGTCATCCACATAGATCAGCATTGGCAATAGGCAGCTTCCTGACTTCTTTGTGAAAAGAGAGTAGTCATAGTGGCTTTCGGAGAACCACATCTCCTGCAATGCTCCTGTGAGTGTGATATTCCACTGTCGACAAGCTTGTTTAAGACCATACAATCACTTATGAAGTCAGCAGACCTGAAACTCCCACTGTCTTGCAGCATCCTTAGAGAAGCCAGGAGGAATAGTCATATACACCTCTTCATTCAGATCACCTTGCAAAAATGCATTGTGAACATCCATTTGATAAAGAGGCCAACCTGAGTGTGCAGCAACTGCTATGACAGATCTCACAGTGACCATTTTGGCCACATGTTAGAATGTATTAGTGTAATCTAAGCCTTGCTTCTGCGTATAGCCCTTAGCCACAAGCCTAGCCTTGTACCTTTCTACTTTCCCTGAGGCTTTGTACTTGATTTTATAAAACTCACTTAAACCCTATGGGTTGTTTGCCAGCTGGTAATTGGACTAGACTCCATGTCTGATTATCCTCTGGAGCCTGAATCTCCTGTTGCACAGCTGCAACCCATTTGGGATCTTGAGCAGCTTCAATGAAGTTTCTGGGTTCTACTTCAGCAGAGTATGTTGCAAGGCACTTAGAATAGGATGGTTGTAATGAGAGGTAATTGATGGAGTCTGAAATAGGATAAGCACAAAAGCCTTGCTTCTGTTGAGGCACTATATAATCACTCATCCATATAGGAGGCCTGGACACCCTAGTAGAGTGTCTAACTAGATGGAATTGCAGCTTCAATGTGCACCACTGGTGGAGAGTTGGAAATTGGAGATGGAGAGAAACTAGCAGGGGAACTAATGGGAGAATCAGCAATAGAGACATCAGTTGTGGCAGTGGTCTCAGAAGAGGAGAAGAGAAAATGGCAGGAATATGCAGATAACATGAGTCAAAAGGTACACTAAGAGAATGCTGAACTGCAGTAGATTCAGATGGAGATGTAGGAAGTGGGTCTTTGAAGGGAAACCGATCCTCTTTAAAAATGACATCCCTGCTCACAAATACACAATGATGATGTAAATCAAATAGTTTGTATCCCTTTTGTACCACGGAATAACCTAAAAGTACAACAGGAGTTGCTCTTGGAGAAAATTTATCCTGCTTCTTGAGGTTTGCTACATAACAAAGGCAACCCAAAACCCTCAGATGATCAAGAAATGGGTGTTTGTGTAATGCTAGCTCAAATGGAGACTTACCTCCTGAGGTTCTGGATGGAATTCTATTAATGAGATAACTGATGTCATCACACTCTCCCCAGAACCTTAAAGGGTAAATTGGCTTGAAACTTTAAGGCTCTTGCAGTATGTATCTGTGTCTCCTCTCTACAACATCATTCTGCTGTGGGGTGTAGGGACATGTACTCTGATGAGTGATACTTGTACAGCTTAACAGCTTTTTCAATTGGCTATTTATGAATTCTCCACCATTGTCAGTTCTGATGGTTATCAAAGTAGCATAAAACTTAGTAGTCATCAAGGCAAGAAAATACTTTAGTACAACCACTGACTCATCTTTAAAATTCATAAGACATACGGAAGTATATCTACTAAAATCATCCACTAGAGTGAGGAAGAACCTTTTACCATCATGAGTAGGTACCTTAAAGGGACCCCCATACATCTGCATGAATAAGTTCTAAAAAAAACATAACTTTTATTGCTACTATTAGGAAAATGCAGTCTACTTTGTTTTGCCAGAGGGCACACATCACAATGATCAGTACAGTTAGTGATTCTTGCATTATTAAACATAGGAAATCTCTTCATTGTATTACCATGCACATGACCTAATCTTTTATGCCATAGCATGCCACTTATTCTATTAACTACTAATGCAGAAGAAATACCATGTACTCCTAAATCTCCTGTGTAGTTGCCTTAAATAACCAGATCCAGCACTCATGCTCCAATCTACCAATCTCCTTCACCTTCCCACTGTAGATGTCGTGGAACGCACAACAATCAGGTAAGAAAGATATGAATAATCCTGCATCCTTGGTAAGTTTTGATACTGACAGTAAATTATACCTAAACTCAGGTACATACAGTACATTCTTAACATGCAGGTTATTTACTGGAGGATCCTAGGTGAGTAATGACACTTGTTTCACCATTTGGCAGTTGCACTCTTCTCATATCAGTCTTAGAAAACTCCACAAAATCTTTGTAGACATCCAGATTATAGACCATGTGATTAGTGGCTCCAGAGTCTATAATCCATCTATCCTTTTTAACTTTGCTCAAAAGTGAGATAGGTATACCCGTCACTTTAGCATGAGTTGTTGTTTCAACAAATGTGGTATTCTTGTTAAGCATTTGGAGTAGTTTCTGATACTGCTCTGAAAAGAAGTTGTCATTCCTCAGAGAAACATCTTTGTGCTCCTTCTGCTCTTCTGATCCTTGAGTGACATCAAGTTGCACATTGTGAGTTGCAGCAGTGTTTCTGGCAAAAGACTTTCTCTTTGGTTTGTAATCTGCAAGGTACCCTACCAGCTTATAACAGTTATCCCTAGTGTGACCTTTTAATTTGCAGTAGTGACAGTAGAGTTGTGCTTTCTGTCTGTACATTAAAGGTGCCCCTTGCATTGAGTTATAATTCACTTGATTAGCTCTGTGGCCTCGATTGTAGGGAACTAGACCACCTACATGTCATGTGTTATAAGCCGAGTCCGGAACCAAAATATGGTTCTTTTGGACATGTAGAACAATAATAGGTGGGGGGAAAAAAGAGTACCAAAGTATGTATAGCGCCCAAAAACTGGGGGCTATACCTAACGCTAATTTTTGCCGTTGACAAAAAGTACACAGGTATAGCGCCATTATTTACGACGCTATACACTAAAAGCACTAAAAGGCTGGGCGGCCCACTGGTTGAAGGTTAGACATGAAGATGGTTTTGTCCCTGAGATACAAGGTTCAAACCCCTACACCAACATTTCCTATTTCTTTTTCATTTTTTGTTTCTTTTCATTATTTGGTTTAAGTGTTTAGATATAAATACTTTAATAGAGAAGCCATTTATTATTTCCTTAAAAAATAACCAATACTTTTAATAGTTATTATTTTGTGTTATACGTAAAACAAAATTATTATTTTTCTTTTTATTTTCAAATTAGAATTATAAGTTTTATTTTATAGTTAAAATTTCCATAAGAGAATTTTATATTTATATTGGTTGAATTATTTTATTTTTTGATATCTTTCTTTCTAAATTTAGTTAGCAAATATATATTATTCAATAGATAAGAAAAGAATACAATCCAAAAAAAAATATATTTTGAATCTAGAGTTAATCATACTTATTTGTAATTATCATTTAATAGGCCTTTAAACATTAGCAATACCGTAATTATAGGAAACTTACCTATATTAGAAATTTATTTTATATTTTTAACATTTTATTTTAATCATAGAAAAATATTTTCTTATTGTTGAGCACATTATATCTAAATACTGTAGTAATATTTTATTACTCTTTTGTTTCTTTATGTACTATTTTCAAAAAAAAATTATGAAAGAAAAACTCATCTCAAGTTCAAATAATTCTTATAATTTTATTTTTTAAATTAGACAGCATTTTCAAAAAACTACTCTATGCATTTTTTTAACCTTTAAGATATGAATTAAGTTTCTAATTTTTATTAGTAAAATTACATATAATTTGAAATTTATTTTGTATTTTAAATTTTATTACTATTTTTATTATTTTTATTTTGAATAATTCTTTAAAAAAAATATATCTTTGTGTTTGAATACTCAGTTATAATTACGGTATTGCTAATGTTTAAAGGCCTATTAAATGATAATTACAAATAAGTATGATTAACTCTAGATTCAAAATATAGTTTTTTTTTTTGGATTGTATTCTTTTCTTATCTATTGAATAATATATATTTGCTAACTAAATTTAGAAAGAAAGATATCAAAAAATAAAATAATTCAACCAATATATATATAAAATTCTCTTATGGCAATTTTAACTATAAAATAAAACTTATAATTCTAATTTGAAAATAAAAGGAAAAATAATAATTTTGTTTTACGTATAACACAAAATAATAACTATTAAAAGTATTGGTTATTTTTTAAATAAATAATAAATGGCTTCTCTATTAAAGTATTTATATTTAAACACTTAAACCAAATAATGAAAAGAAACAAAAAATGAAAAAGAAATAGGAAAATATAAAAATGTTGGTGTAGGGGTTTGAACCCTGTACCTCAAAGACAAAATCATCTTAACATCTAACCTTCAACCAATGGGCCGCCCAGCCTTTTAGTTTTTTTAGTGTATAGCGTCGTAAATAACGGTGCTATACCTGTACTTTGGTACTCTTTTTTTTCCACCTATTATTGTTTTACATGTCCAAAAGAACCACATTTTGGTTTCGGACTCGTTATGAGCCACAACAATAGCTCCTATCTCCAAGTTGGTTACACCGGGTGCTCTAGCTCGTTGGCTTTCATCATGTACTACCATTCCATAAGCTACATTGATAGTAGGTGTAGGTATCATCATCATGATTTGTCCCTTTGCTTGTGCAAATGACTCATTTAACCCACTCAAAAACTGAACTAGTCGTTGGTGTTGTATATGTTCAATGAATATTTTTGATAATGGACAAGGGCGCGATGGTGTAGGTGTCATAGCATCATATTCATCACAAATCCTTCAATTTTGAGAAGTAGGTGGAAATTGGCGCTAGTCCTTGCTTTAAACCGTTAAGATCCTGAAGCAAATTGTAGATTCGTGAAATGTTTCTCTTATCAAACCTCTCATTTAAGTCGTTCCACACATTATATGTTGTAGATGCATAAATAACACTATTGGGAGTTCATTTGTGACAACATTCATGATCCACGAGAGAACAAAAGCGTTGCATCTATCCCATTGAACATGTAATTCCTTCCTAAACTTGTTCTTCTCACATGTAAAACCAACCTTGTTCTTCGCGAAAAGTGCAATCCTCATAGATCGACACCAGAAATTGTAGTTATCAGTACCTAGGCGATCAAATGCTCGCCTGGCGAATCAGAAGGTTGCAAATACAGAGGATGATTGTAACTAATTACAGTCTCAGCACTCGTTCCTTCTCCTACCACCATCGCAACTTTGAATCGCAAACCCTAGCAACTGAATTGAGTTTATACCGAACAAATTGAAGAAAAACAAAGTCAGTATCAACATTCGATCGTAGGCTCTGATACCATATTGAGATTCTAGGATCGAAATGAGATGAGAAGAATGTCGAAGAATTAGAGAGAGAGAGATGGATTGGACAGAGCATATTGCTTCTTCATTTCATTATAGAATGAATGATTACATCCAAATGTCACTAGCTAATCTCTTTATATATATCTGACTAACTCCTACCAAGAGTATCTACATCTAATTAACCTACTAACATCACTTTTCACTAACTTAGTTACAACTTTGGATTATGTACACTTAGGTCCCTAAAGTTCCTATTTCTTCACGTTGGCTCAATAGGACATACCAGTCAGAGCTACGCATAAGTTGCATCCAATTTGAGAAACGTAGCTAGTTATAGAAGATGAAATGTTTCAATTAGCATTTCTCATAAACAACCCCCCACCCCACGCCACCAACCTAGGGTTAAAAAATTGAATTTCCACCATTACAAACAGACTAGGTATTATAGAGACACATATAGTGAAGACTTCCTCTCCAGTGGTCGCCTACAGAAAATTTGAGTTTCCATCTTTACAAATAAAGAACTATAGTACATTATAGTGAGGAGATACTTCAAGCAGTGAAGCCTTTCCGTCCAACAATCGCTCATTAGCAGATGATATTATCTGGTCACTTCAGTTACATACTAGGTTGCCAAACCAAAAGACGAAGGTGCTCAGATGGACCAAATCCTTGAGAGAAAACTAATCTAAAGCAATTCAAAAAGAGAAGATCAACTGACACAAATCAGAATTAAAAAGCTTCTCAGATGCATTTGATTAGGTTATAAATGAATTCTAATTCGGTATTTGAATCAATGTAGCACTGGCCATATCAAGTGCTTACAAATGAGGGAGAGCTCCCCACTTCTTACGCACACATTTAACAGTTATCCACAAAAAGAGGACCTTATTTCCATTTCCAATCAGGATTCAACAAAAGAGATGGAATAAAACTACAAAGAGCTGGTTGAAACTAAAACCTCACAAGTATCTTATCCTTGTTTTTTACCAGTCATACCAGCAACCACCTGCACAAAGTAGCAAACTACATTATATGAAGAAGAGAATGAAAAGCAGCTGAAGATCTTCATAGACGTACAACACAAATAACTTAAAAGCACTTTGATAGCATTTTGGTTCAGAAGCTTGTTTTGAGTCTTTGGAATGTTATATCAGCCAATTTCTAAAGCTCAATTATATTAACCTTAGAGAGAAATCTAGCAGCCAGTAGTGTAACTTGACTTAGCACTTATTACAAAAAAATCTTGACTTGACTTAGCACTTGTTACAAAAATCATCACTATAGCTGCCATAGAGATTCTGTAACACTCTAGTAGAATCTGAGTCAAAGCATGTCACCTACTGGAAAAGAGAGGAAGCAAAAATGGAAGGCATTAATAAAATCCATTTAGCATCCACAACAGCGAGAACTAGCATAGCTCGTAAAGGGACCATTTATGTTTATCCAGAATAGATTACAACCTTTATGTATAAGCAAGAGGAAACAAACCAACAAACATATCTGATGAGGAAAATTACCAAAAAGAGGAAAAACACGGTTGCATAAACCAGAAGTAACATAAAACAAAGATAGTAAATTACTCACATCGCTTAAAGCAGGTTGTGAGACTTTCTTTGATGATTCAAAAGAGTCCAGAATAGGCCTTACAACCGCAGGAAGGAAGAGACCTGAAATTGCAAGAAATATAAGATAAACTAATTCACAATCAAAGAGAAAAAGTAGGCGGGAATGAAAGTCAAGAAGTGTCCTTTCATAACGCTATCCAAATTTTACTACTTCAGTAGGTAATTAAGTATATCATCATTTCACAATGAATATGGACGCCGATTTCTTGGGT
Organism: Nicotiana undulata; assembly: GCA_005239495.1. NCBI lineage: Eukaryota > Viridiplantae > Streptophyta > Magnoliopsida > Solanales > Solanaceae > Nicotiana > Nicotiana undulata. The sequence goes on along the minus strand of ML283944.1, from coordinate 105,708 downwards.
CGGTATTCACCAAGTTATTAAGTAAAATGTAATTCTCTTGAGCGACTAACTCATACACATTTCTCTAGCAGAAGGGCATCCCAGTAAGTCTGACCTAATGGTTTGTGCCATAAAGGAAACTAATCGACCAAGTGTTACTGAGAAGAGATAACAGACAATACCCATGTATACGACTGGCAGCCGGTAAAGACCTCTCTGGAAGCACAGAAGGGAAAAAACACATAGTAGTAGGTGAATTTTACTTGCATGATCAATTGTTACACAGTTGCAGAGCTGGACGTCTCCAAATTCCTGTTACTGAGTCACTGGTTTTCATACCCAGTGGATCAGATCAATATAGTGGTGTGTGTTTGCTCAAGAAGATATCCCACATTCCCACTTATAGGAATCCCTCTATTTGATCAAAATCATTATCTGAAAATGATCAACTTTTACAACCTTAAACTAAATATAATTAGAAGAATATAGATAAACACATGCAGAAGCTGAGGTTGATAACCAACTGCTCTCCCCACCATTCCCTTTCAGTACATGGAAAGGACTTCTTGATCTACACTTAGTATACTGTGGATTTCTCTACTTGATTGCAGATGAGTACATACTTAATGCTAAAGATAGAAAATGTACACTCTTCATTAGGCCTCACTCTGTCACCTCTGTCAAGATGAAGCTGGTAAACTAGACTAAGAGTCTAAGATGCATACCATGGTTAACTGCATTAATAGGCCTCATCAATAGTTTTTGCATTCAGGAACTACGTTGATCTAAGCACAAAAAGAAATAAGAGAAACCCACTCTCTACAGCCAGCTCCTAAATTCTGGGTTCCCATCCTTTACTCACTCCTAAACAGAGAAGCTATACGTACATTCATACATACATTGAGACATACGAATATATCGAATGCATGTGTTTGTGTGTGTACAGAATGCAAGAACAAGGAGTTATCATGGTAGCAGATTTCCTTTTGGGCAACAGATCAACTTGATGCAGGTTTTCGTTTGGCACAAATCACACTTGAGACAATATTTGGAGGTTATTCTTCTCAATTATATACTTATTTTTCTGTATATTCCCTACTATCAAAATAAGAGTGAGGCCAAACCTTTTATAATCTTTCAATTATAGTTAAATTGAGAGGCAAATCATCTTCCACTACTAGTTCTAACTGAGCCATTGCTAACAAAATCCTACAGCTCAACAGATAAGTAAACAGATCCACCTACCAACGACGAACTTGATACTTAGAGCTCAAACTGAGGAGCAGCCTAAAAAGTGTCTCAGAGTAATATCCTAATATGCCTACTTAATCACAAGACCTTTTTTGTTTTTGCTTTATGATAACGAAGAAACTCCTGAAGATCATTGATACATGGTTCGAAACTCGACCAGACAACAGGCTCGCCCCTTTACCCTTCTCCACTTAATTACCAAGCTTTTGTCTGCAACATGGTTCGGACCCGTGATGCACGACTAATCTACACATCACCCAACACGCACTCACCACTAGACCAAAACCCTGGGGCAAAACCTTTGTTCTTGTCTTGATAAAGATGGGAAGGTACATTATCCCATTAATCACAATTTTCTACTTCTCTGAAAATCTCTATAAGAGATCCTCTACCTACCGACACCAATCACTACCTTAAAGATTCACTATATATGTCATTATAACCTATGAAGAGCTACCTGGAGCCGCAATTGAATTTTAAAAAAAAAAATCACAGTTTATTGCCCAAATAAAAAATGACAATACCCAAAGTGAGAATTGCTGAATCAACAATAAATAAATTTACAGGAGTTAGTAATCACGCGTATTTTCATCCACTGATATTAAGATCCTAGATTCGATGATAGAGTCTACGAGGGGTAAGTAGAGTATTTACCAAAGCCAGCGATGAGACAAGAAGCAGCGACGACAGGTTCCTGTACCACGAACATTCTCAACTTCCCCATTACCGTCATCTTCTTCTTCTTCTTCTTCTTCTTCTTCTTCCTATCAACAGAAAAAGTCCCAAAATGCTGGCTGCTGTGTTAACAACTGCGAGTTCAGTGGGTCGGTTATTTTGAGGCGACCCGGCCCTTAATGTTGATGCCTGGCCCATATACTTGTCCCACATTTATTTCAAAGTAAATTTTCATGTTTTTCTAAGCTGAATGGAAAAAAAATTGATTTTATTTAGCAAAAAATGGCATAAACTGAATTTTGCAGAAGAGGTTCAGGTGGAGAAAAAATAGCATAAGCAGAATGTTGCCCCCACCGGTGTGTTAACACTCTGTTTGGATAATTGTTTCTCGTCGTTTTATAATGTATCGCATTGTACTGTATTGTATTGCATCGTATCGTTTTATAAATACAATGTTTGGATAGATTGTATTGTTTATTGTTGTTAAATAACATTTTACTGTTTGGTTTGATTGTATCGTACTGTATTGTAACTAATAAGTTTACTAAAATACCTTCAATTATTTTAAATATTTAATTTATCAAGAATTACACATAAAAATTATTTAAGAAAATCCATTTCTACTAATTTATCACTAATTATGTCTTATATATAAATTAAGAAATTAAATTCATGCAAATTCTATCGAAATTAGTTGAACAAGTTAATAAAATTAAAAAATAATAATAAGTACACTATATTCATAATTAGATCATAATAATAAAAAAATTTAAAAAAAATGCTAAGTAGACTCCATTCAGATAAAAGTAAAACAAAACCTTTACCTGAAAAGTATGGAGAACCGACAGAAGAACAAAACGAGTTTTCACGTATGTAGGTTATTATATAAGTTATATTTGGGATGTTGTCTTTGAGAATTTATACATGTTAATAGACTTCACGTAGAATTCTATTATAGAATTATATGAGAAAGAGACTTTGCTATTATTTAAAATAAAAAAGATAAAGGTAAAATAGAATTATAAATTCATAAGTTAGGGCATAATTAGAAAGAAAAATAGGAAACAATCCCAGCACAGCAAATCGATTGTTTCAAAAAATGGGACTTTTCATTGTTCCGGAACAATGGATTTAACAATATAATACAACTAATTTTAATTAAACAATTAAAACAAATATTATTTTGAGAAAATAATAAAATACGATACAATGGATAACAACCATCCAAACAAGATGTAAAAGATACATCAAGTTAATATTTATTTGCTGCTTTTTTCTTCACCTCAAAATAACAATTCGTGATATGTCTACAGAAACATTTTTTAGCTTACAAACAAAAAGTTAAATTTGGTATAAAAAGAAATGTCACGTCTATACAATATTTGGATAGATTTTTGTTGTGGTATTATAGTAGCGGAGGTAGGATCTTCGCGAAGGAGATTTAAAAAAGAAAAATTTAAAAATAATTATAGCTAGTGGTAATTGAACCTATGACCTTACAAAGGATTTGAACCCCCTTGACCACTAAGCTATACTTTTGGGCTATGTTAAGGGGATTCAAAACTTAATATATAGAGGTAAAACAGATTGTGCCTTATATATACAGTGTAATTTTTCGGCGAAGAGGGTTCGGGTGAACCTCCTTCCGCCCCCCTAAATCTACCCCTAGGTGTCATGATGTCACGCGCCAACAATATAAAAAATAAACTTGTAATATTATGAAGAAAAAGTAAAGTACGAAAAAATTATTATATAAAAAGGTAAGATAATGGATAAAAAAATTATTTAATAATAAAGAAGGGCAAGATGAGAGAAAAAATAAAGTAACGACGAGACCACACCAAATATGCCTTTCATAAAGTGACACTTCTCATTGTTACGTAATGACGAATTTAATGATACTATGCAATAAAATCAAAATAAACATTAGAATGATACTAAACGGCCCAACTTTTGCCCCACACGTGAAAAGGCATCAAAAAGCTCCTAATTATTTAGCCTACATTTTTCCCTAAAAAGACGAAATTAAATGTGGAGAGTCTCTTCCTATTCCCAGGCACTGAAGTATGTGAAAATTAAATGTTGCTAGTTGAAGAGTCTTTGCATTATACTTGTATTTACATTGTATTTTATGTGTATACAGATTATTGCATTTTCTTAAAAAACAAATATGGTATACGATGGATGACCCAAATTATTGTATTTTTTTAAAAAATCAAACACGGTATACGATTTAGTATACTTCCTCCTTATCAAACCAAGTCAAGTGGACACTTTCTCCTTATCTATCTAAAAATGGATTCAAACCAAGAAAATTTGGTGGTGCAAGAAAATATGAATCCAAATGAACATAACAAAAATACAACAATCACGAATATGAACCAAGATAATAGGTTTGATCGGGTTAGGGACGAGTTGTACAGATCTTTTGGGATGACATCGGACGATAGTTTGTTGAATGAACACGAATGGGTCGATGTTGATTCTCACGGCAGTTTCAACAATGTTGTGCACTTAGATGATGATGATGAAGAACCCGATGGAGAATATTACGGATAAGCTAATGATGATGAGGAGCAGGTTTTAGGAAATGAGTTAGAGTTATGTGATGTTGATCAGGAAATGGAGAATGAATTCACTAAAGAGGATGTGGTTGTAAGTGCAATCTCTGGAATGCGATTTAGTGAAAAAGATTCTGTGTTTGCATCCTACAAAGAACATGCACGATTGAAAGAATTCTCCGTATTCAAAAGAAATTCCAACAAGAAGGGTGGTGACACTGCCAGGTACATAACTTACTGTTGTGATGGGGCTAGGATTCGCAAAATAAAGTTTACCACCAAGAGTAACAACTGTAAAGCTAGGGTCGATGCTGTTTTGGATGATTCTGGTTGTTGGCGCGCCTCTAAGGTCGTTCATGATCACAACCATGATTTTCTCCCTTTCATATTGCGCCTGATGGCTGGACATAGGTCCGTTTGTGATTCTTTGAAGAGGGATCTTGTAGCTCACGATCGATCTGCATTAGACCCTCCAAGAATATTAGACTTGCTGATGTTCAACGTGGTGGACTGCAAAATTTGTGTTGCACTCCAAAGAATTGTAGAAATTTTATTTTAAAGAGTAGGAATTTTGAAATGCGAGAAGGAGACGCACAGTTGCTGCTCAACTTTTTTCGTGAAATGCATGTAAAGGATAGGGAGTTTTCTATTTAATAGACGTTGATAATATTGGTAGGTTGCGAAATGTGGTATGGAGAATTTACATTGTAAGGCAGCGTATGAGCAATTCCATGATGTAATATGCTTTGATGCGACGTACCTTGTGAATCGATATAATATGCCATGTGCTACATTTGTTGGCATCAATCACCATAGACAATCCATCTTACTGGGATGTGCTCTCATGTCTCATGAAGATATCGATAATTATAAATTGATTTTTAGAACTTCGCTTGAGGCCATGGGAGATGTTCATCCAGATGCGATTATAACTGATCAGTGTCAGAACATTAAGCCAGTCATTGCTGAAGTGATGCCAAATACAATACATAGGTATTGTATTTGGCATATATTTTCAAAGTTGCCTCTAAACTTAAGTGGTGTTCGTCCTTCTAAAATTGCACGTGGAGAATTTAAATCCATGATCCTTGATAGCATTACTGTTGAAGTTTTTTTAGAGAAATTGGACAGAATATATTGCAAGGTATAATTTGCATACAAGGAATTGGTTCAACAAGCTTTACTTTGAGAAGGAAAAATGGGTTCCTGTGTACCTTGATGTGTATTTTTGGGCTGGTATGCTATCTATGCAAAGAAGTGAGGGGATGCATACGTTTTTTGATAGGTATATTACCCGTCAAAGCACTCTTAGGATGTTTGTTCACCAGTATGAGTTAGCTATAAGAGCTAAGCATGAGAAAAAGTTGGAAGCGGAATACAAGTCAAAGGGCTTTCAAATTGTGTGTGAGTCAATGTTCAAGTGGGAGGAGCAGGCAATCCAGTATTATACGCGTACAGTGTATGAATATTTCAAGACACATCTAAGGAAATTGTATCATTGTGAAGTCAGCAGCCCCGATGATCATCAAGTTGTCCATGGTGTTGAGAAATTCATCGTTAGTGATTTGTTAGTTTTAAAAAAATGTTGGAAATCCAATTGAGTACAATTTGAAATATACACCTATCGGCCATTATTTTAGTTGCAATTGCAAATGGTTCGAATCTAGAGGGATACATTGTTGCCATATACTCAAGATCTTGTCGCACAAGAAGATTGATAAAATTGATGAATAGTATATATGAGAAGCAATGTTATTAGGCCACACTTGAATCGGTTCCATCAAGTTGGTAAACATGACTCCTTAATACAATACATGAGCATGTTGAAGTATTTTGACATGGCTTGTGATATAGCATTGGGCACTAGAGTGAAGGTTCAATATGTTAAGCATAATTTGAAGAAGATGGTGCATGATCTTCAAAACTGGGACGACAAAGTGATTGGGACAAACTCCGACCAGGATGACTCAGATGAAACTGACGGCACAACTCTACGAGATCCCCAGTACACGCGTTCACGTGGAAGGCCGCGTTTGCATCGATATAGAGGAAGAATTGAATACTCTTTCCAAGTTCACCGTCGCGTGGTGTATTTGGAGCTAGTAATGGCGCAAGAACTGGTGTTAGATGGGGTGGCAGGATTGGTGGCAGTGGTAGTGGCAATCGTGATGGTAGAGGTGCCGATAAAAGTGGTGGACACAGGGGTAGGGGTAATGGGCAAGGCATGTACAAACATTGAGCATGATGGTTCCCTAGGTGTGAATGAGGTATAATTTTTCGACTACATTTGATTTATTTATTACTTAAACATATCATCTTTTCTTATAGTGTTTGTTTGATTTAAATTGCAGCAAATTGATGCTACACAATCACAATCAAGATTTTTTGATGCAATGTCGAATCAGACTTGGAGCTATAATAAGAAATAAAGAATATAACTGAAACTTGGAGTTCTCAATAGTCCTAACTGCATTGTTGTTTTATTTGGTCCAGGACATTTTGATTTTGAAGAAATTTTGCTTGTTTTGTATAAACTTTGGCGTTTAATGATTTATGAAACTTAAGCATATCAATTTTTTTCTTATAGTGTTTGTCTGATTTTAATGGCATATTAGCTACGACATTATTGTTGTTATCTCTCCCCATGATTTTGGATTAGTTACGTTGTACTCTAACAAAGAGAGTGCATAAAGCATTTGCTCAGAATATTATTGTGCTGATGAACTCTATACCTTTGCTGCCTGGGTTAAAACAAGTACCAACATTCTCTTTTTTTATCAGCTCACTAATAAAGGTATTTGTATCACTGAATCCAACCAGAAATGTCGATAGACCCGCTGGTTGATCAACTCTCTAAGTTCTTTCCCTTTCATACACTGCCAAGGTACGAAACCTGGCAACAACATATTTTTTGGAAAATTGTTCGTTCCCTTATGTTTAGCATCCGAAGAGTCTAGAGGTGGTTGAATTGTATTTAATATTTTGGTCTCCAATACTTTGAATCACTAATTAAGACAATTATTCATTATTCGTGATGACTTTTCCAATTCTCTATGACCAAATTGTATTAAGAATTTCAACAGTTTTTTATTAAATTTTTTAATGTTTCACATTCTTGGTTCTATTATATCCGAAAGAAGAGGACATGTGATCAATTTTCCAATTCTCTATGACCAAATTGTATTAAGAATTTCAATTTTTTTAAATTTTTTTTAATTTTCACATTCTGGGTTCTATTATATCCGAAAGAAGAGGAGGACATGTAATTTCCAGTCCTCTTCCCAGTAGTTTAGGTTTTAGTAATTTTTTTCTTAATACTAAATGTATAAAATAATTTTCATAAACATGAAAAAGTATAACAAGCAAAAATCACATACAATAATTTCAGGCATCTTAAAATAAATAAGTATAACAATAATACAGGGACAAATAACATACAATATTATAAGAAAATCATATTAATCCACAAATATTGTAATGACAAGGGTAGAACACAATCACTACATGACTTTAATGAAAATTTTGAAAAAGCTAAGCATTAGATGTTTATATCCCAACACTTCAACATCGAATATCACAACACTTGATGTAGCCTCTGCGAGTTCAAAAAGAAGAACACTCCCTTTCTTCAGATTGTTGTTGTAACGATCTGGTCGGTCGTTTTGAGAGTTAGCGTCCCGATCCCCTAATAACTGCTTTTCCATGTCTAATTCTGCTCTTGGGACTTGTCAGAACGTTTAGTTGTATTCGGAGAGTTTTGGACACATAGTCCTTATATGTGAGTTTAAGCTATAGAAATCGAGACGTAGTTGGAACTGTGTGAAGACGGTTTCAGAATGGAATTCTGTCGACTCCGTCAGCTCCGTTAGGTGATTTCGGGGTTAGGAGCGTGTTCGGAATGTGTTTTCGAGGTCTGTAGTAGATTTAGGCTTGAATTGGCGAAAGTTAGAATTTCTGTGATTTCGGTCGATAGGTAAATTTTTATATCAGGCTCGAAATGGGATTCCGGAAGTGTAAGCATGTCCGTAGTGTCATTTATGACCTGTGTGTAAAATTTGAGGTCATTCAGACTAGATTTGACGTGTTTCGGCATCGGTTTTGAATTTTGGAAATTTCATCAGTTCTTAGGCTTGAATCCATGCATAATTGGTGATTTTGATGTTATGTGATGTGTTTTGAAGGCTCGACTAAGTTTGGATAAGGTATTAGGACTGGTTGGTAAGTTTGGTAGAGGTCTCGGTGGGCCTCGGAGATGTTTCAGATGCTCAACGGGATGAATTTGGACTTAGGAAACCAGATGAAGCATTGCTGGTTCTGGTGTCTCGCACCTGCGGATGGGGAGCCACAGGTGCGGACACACAGGTGCATGCAGGGGCTTCATAGGTGCGGACACGCAGGTGCGGGCAGGGGCTTCGTAGGTGCGGTCTTGTCCAAGGTCAGCCAGTGCTCGCAGGTGCGGTCTGGGTTCCGCAAGTGCAGAGCCGCAGATGCGGCCCAGTGATCGCAGGTGCGACCCCAACCTTGTTAGTGAGTTTTCGCACCTGTGATGGATTTTCCGCAGGTGCGGTCCAAGAGTCGCAGGTGCGGTATTCCTTGGTTGTTTATACAAAATTCGAGGGTTTGAAATTCATATTTTCTAAAACGATTTGGAGCTCGGGATTTGGCGATTTTCAGTGGGTTTTGAGGAGAAGCTTCATAGGTAACGATTTCTAACCTTAATTCACTTGTATATCAATCTAATCAATGAAATTGGGTGGAAAATCATGAAAATGGGAGGAAGTTCCCCAAGTAGAAATTTGAGGATGTTAGGAGATTTTGACGTCGGATTTTGATGATTCTTGTTCGAGTGAGTTCTTGAGTGAATGGGTATTCTAAATTTGTTTATTTCACTCGTTTCCGAGACGTGGGCTAGGGGGACTTCTTGGGCAATTTTCCTAATTTCGCGTATTAGCTTCGAACTAATTAGCTCTATTGATTCCTTAAAGTGATATTTATATTATGCAATTGAATTGAATAGATTTGGGCCATTCAGAGTCGGGTACTCATGGCAAGAGCGTGGTTTTGAGTTAAGTAGAGCAGTCGAGGTAAGTGGCTTGCCTAACTCTGTGTTGGGGACTTCCCTTTAGGTTGTTTTGATACTATTTATTGTATGGGCGCCGTGTACGTGAGGTGACGGGTACGTACACGGGCCATTGTTGCTTAATTTTCATTTTTCCTATCCATGCCATAAATCATTTTACTCATATTTCACTATTTAATGTGCTACCTGTGTAGTTTAGATTAGGAAGAAGCATGTCAACCTGTTTTACCTAAATTCTCTATCTGATACAATGTGTACCATGTTAGTTAGTCTTTATCTTGTTCTTGTTTGTGACTCTTTTCCTGAGTTGTTTCAATATACCGTATCCGACATTCATTCGCATTTCATATTTAAATTGGGACGACGGACGTATTCCGGAAGCTTTTTCCCTGTACTGCATATTTAAATTGGGACTACGGACATATTCCGGGAGCTTTCTCCCTGTACTGCATATTTAAATTGGGACTACGGACGTATTCCGGAAGCTTTCCCCCTGTACTACATCTTTACATTTGGAACTACGGGACGTATCCCGGGAGATTCCACAGTGTGATACTTTGTGCTGAGCCAAGGGCTCCTTGTTGTTGTTTTACTTTCAGATTATTCATTTCTACTGCTTACCTTAGCTTTTATATCTTTATGTACTGTTTTAAACTGTTTTACTTATAAAAATCCAGTAGAGCCTTAAACTGACCTCGTCCTACTTGACTGAGGTTAGGTGATCGGCGCCCCCATTTCGCTCCATCATCGGAGTGTTGTGGGAGGCCAATTGAGCATCGGAGTCCGCATTTCGCTCCATCATTTTCTTGAACATTTGTTCAATTCTTCCCATGTCATTACTTGATGAGCTTTGGTCTTGAGCTTGGTACGGGGGTGGATTGCTTGGTTGTTGGTACATCGGGGGCCTTTGAAAGCCCGACCCCCGGTAACCATTACCACACAAATTGTTGTTGTTATTTCCTCCACTCCAATTGTTATCATTATTGCTCCCCCATTGTTGGTTGTTGTTGTTCCCCCAGTTTCGTGAATTGTTGTTATTGTTCCAATTGCGTTGTCTTTGATTACCCCAATTTTGATTGTTGCCTTGGTTGTTCCAGTTTTGATTGTTGCTTTGATTGTTCCCTTGGATTTTATAATTATTAGCATACATGACTTCCTCATCTTGATCATCATATGAATCTTCTTGGCTATACCCACTTGGTCCTTGGTCACCTTGCTCATTGTTGCTTTGCATTGGATTTCCCCGAGGTCTTCTTTTGTTCACCAAAACATTCACTCCCTCCATGGCATTTACTTGCTTAGGCCCTTGTAATTGTTGAAGTTATGCCTTAGCAAGTTGGTTCATATTGGTAGTGAGATCGGCAATTGCTTGCCCGTGTTCTTGAAGTTCTTTGTGAAGACCGTTAACACCGGAATCACCCTGAGGCACATTTGCTCTACTTTGCCATGCTGACAAAGTGTCAGCCATCTCATCTAATACCTCACATGCCTCGGGATAAGTCAACTTCATGAAATTAACACCGGCCAATTGATTGACCATACATTGATTGACGGTGTTTATGCCTCGGTAGAAGGTTTGCTGAATCATGCCCTCAGTCATGTCATTGTTTGGAAACTCCTTTACCATGGTCCGGTAGCGCTCCCAAATCTCATGCAAAGGCTCATTTGACTCTTGTTTGAAAGCCAATATTTCATCTCTAAGCGTTGCCATGTGACTGGGAGAGAAGAATTTTGCAATGAACTTGTCTGCTAGATCGTCCCATGTAGATATGGAGTGGTTAGGAAGTCTCTCGAGCCAATCAAGTTCCTTCCCTCTAAGAGATAAGGGAAAAAACCGAAGCCTCAAGGCATCTTCTGAGACATTCGTCTGCTTACTTCCCCAGCATGTATCTACGAATCCCTTCGGATGCTTGTAAGCATTTTGGTGGGCGGCTCCAGTGAAATAGCCCCGCTGCTCCAAGAGTGTCAGCATCACATTTGTTATTTGAAAATTTCCCGCCCAGATTCTAGGCGGGACAATAGCACTAGCATACCCCTCGTTTGGAAGGACCCGAGGGGCAGCTCTGGGAGGTGGAGGGGAGGGTCTGTAATGTCCTCATTAATATTGTCATGTCGGCCCCGTCTGGGAGGTGGTACTTGGTTTATTTCATCTTCTTGGTTGTCATATACCTCCTCCCCCGGAATGATGTTTCCCAAAGGATCCGCCATTAGAACCTGAATTGATTCAACACACACGTTAACAGAAAAAGGAAAGAAAAACACTTAACACTACTATTCATGTAGATAATCAACACCGTATAACTCCCCGGCAACGGTTCCAAAAAGTGATCGGCGCCCACCTACACTACTAAATAGTAGCAAGATGAGGGTCGATGCAGCTTTTACCCGAACAGGTCAGGATCGAATCCACAGGGAGTTACTAGTGTGGGGGTTGAGTTCCTAAGTGATCTAGTAGTGTTTCGTGCTCTTAATTGCACTTCTCATACTTTTGGTTTTATATTAGAACTACGGTTTAGACTAGTTGCAAATTGCTAATTAACTAACTAATGTCTTTTTGAGTGTTTTCTTAATAGATAAAGAGGACTAGGGCTATGACTTTCTACTAGGTGAGTACTCAACGAGATTCCAATACCTAAGGCAAAGATGTCATGAAGGGGATTGTGATATAGCCAATGCACGGAATTACCCACTCTATACCTCTCGGTAGATTGAGTGGCTTTGCCCTAATTGCCTCTCTCGAGACCAATTGGGTGTCAAAATCATGCAAGCAATAAAGGCTCAAGTAGGGTTTTACTATCTCTAGGTTTAACCCGTTAATTGGGACTATCAATCTCTTGAATACATCCCAATTCCTTGTTGGACTGATTTTCTGGACTCGAGTTCTCTTTCTCAAGAAGAACCCAAGTCAAATAAACACCAATTAGTGTTTGCAACCACTAATTTAACATGAAAACCATAAATCATCCCGAATACCAATTACCCATAAACATCCAAGCCTTAATTTAAAGGACCCATCAAACACCCACACTAGGGTTGAGCCACAACCCTAGATAATGGGTTTAGCTACTCATGATAAGAGAAGAAATCAGAGAAATAGATGAAGAATAACCCATATAATTGAATTACAAACTAAAATTGAAAGAATCAATGTTAAAACACTTCTAAAATTACTCAAAATAGCGTAACAATATCGTTCACGAGCTCCTGATAATATCAAAGTACAAAAGCTGACCTAAAAATGGGAAAAGAAACTATTTAAACTAGGCTAAATTTTCTGGACACACTGCGGACCGCACAAAATGGAGTGCGGCCATGTTGAGGCTTCTAGCTGTGAAATCTGGGTCTATGAACTTGGCCACCGCGGTCCGCATTAATGCACCGCGGCCGCGGTGGCTTCTGTTGCGGCCGCACAAAATGGAGTGCGGACCGCACTGGTCTTCAAGCCTTCAAACTCACCTCTCTGAATTTCACTAGCGCGATCAGCATAAAATGGAGTGCGGACCGAACTGGTCTCAAGCCTTCAAAATCACTTCTCTAAATCTCACTAGTGCGGTCCGCATAAAATGGAATGCGGACCGCACTGGTCTCAAGCTTCCAAAATCATCTCTCTGAACCACCTTAGTGCGGAATGGATTGCGACCGCACTGGTCTGTTGGACTGAGCTTGGATTTGTTCTTGGTACTTGTGCATGTTTCACTCATTTTTGAGCTGGTTTTGACTATTTGTCACCTTTTTTACTAAACCATGCAAACAAGTGCAACAAGTAAGCTTTTGGGACTATTTAGTATACAATTTTAACCAAAACTTAAGCAAGAAGGAGTGTGAAATAAAGTATAATCCCTAGTTATCATTAGGTTTGGCACTTACTGAGTACTAATTGTGGTGTACTCATGTCCTTCCCTGCACATGTTTTTCGTGTGCAGATCCAGGTACCAACACTCAGTTTCGTGGCTAGGAGTCCGAGTAGCTGTTTCGAGGAGACCGAAAGGTAATTCTGCCGCGTCCGCAGAGTCCTTTGAGTCATCTTCCTTTCTAGATTTTTGATAGATATCTTATGTATTTTCTATTCTTCGTTGTATAGAGCTAATTTAGTACAGAGCTTGTGACTAGATGTGACATTCCGGGTTTTGGGAAGTATATTTATATAAGCCGAGCGGCTGTGTTATGTCTTCTGTGTTCTTCTTTCAGTTTTATTTATTATATCATATTTATTTTTCTGCAAATTTAGGCTTACCTAGTCATAGAGACTAGGTGCCGTCACGATACCTTCCGGAGGGTAAATCGGGACGTGACAAGTTGGTATCAGAGCGTCTAGGTTCATAGGAGTCACAAGTCACAAACTGGTTTATTAGAGTCTCGCGGATCGGTGCGGAGACGTCCGTATCTATCTTCGAGAGGCTATATAACTGTTAAGAACAATCACATTCTTTTGGAATTCCTTGTCGTGCTAGTTACTGTCATCAAAATTCTAAAGCTCTATTCTACTCTTGCTCACAGATGGTGAGGACCCGTACTGGACGTACTGACGATCAAGCACCCGATCCCCCAGCCAAAGCAGCCAGAGATAGGGGCAGGGGTAGAGGACGAGCACGCAGTGCAGCCCGAGCACCGGCGAGAGCAGCGACAGAAGATCCCCCATCAGCTACAGTTGGAGGGGCACAAGAGGTCCCTACTATTACTCCAGCCCTCCAGGAGACTTTGGCTCTGTTCGTGAGTGCCTTCAGCACTCTGTCTCAGGCAGGACTGCTCCCGATAGCTCCACTCACATCTAAGGCCGGGGGAGGGGCACATACCCTCGCAGCCCGTACTCCTGAGCAGAGGGTCCATATTGGGCAGGTTCCAGAGTATATTCCTATGCCCCCAGCGGCTCCAACTCAACATGATTCTAGGGTAGCTGCTTCTGAGGCAGAGCAGCTCAGACTTGAGAGGTACAAGAAGTACCACCCACCTGACTTCAGCGGACTAGCTTCAAATGACGCTCTGGGTTTTCTTGAGGAGTGTCATCGCATTCTCCGCACTATGGGTATTGTGGAGACGAGTGGGGTTTCTTTCACCGCTTTCCAGCTGAGGGGAGAGACTTATCAGTGGTGGTGTGCCTATGAGTTGAGTAGTCCGGAGGATGCAACTTCACTTACTTGGGATCAATTCTCCGAGATATTTTTGCTTGAGTTTTTCCCTCAGAGCCTCAGGGATGCTTGGCGTGCGGAGTTTGAGCAGTTACGATAGGGTATCATGACTGTATCGGAGTATGCAGTCCGTTTTAGTGACTTGGCTCGTCATGCACCTACCTTGGTTTCCACGATCAGATGGAGGGTTCGACGCTTCATTGAGGGACTTCTCCCCAGTATTCGGACCAGTATGGCCAGGGAGATGGAGACAGATATCACTTACCAGCAAGCTGTGAGTATTTCCCGGAGGATTGAGAGTATGTTAGCCCGGGACATAGAGGAGAGAAAGGCTAAGAGGTCTCGAGATACTAGTCATTTTTTGGGAGTTCGTGCACCAGCAACACGCTATGGAAGGGATTTTGTGAGTCGCCCTGTTCATTCAGCTCTTCCAGCAGCCAGTGGTATTCCAGCTCCTCCTAGACCTTAGGAGCATTATTATGCACTACCAATATCTTGTATGCCTTCTGCTCGAGGTGCTATCACTGACTAGTCCAGCAGGCCAGTTCAGAGTCAGCACCAGCCGCCACGTCCCCTAAGGTTTTTTTTGGGTGTGGTGACCCTCGCCACGTGATTAGAGATTTCCCCAGAGCTAGGAGTGGTGCATCCTCTCAGACTTATCAGGCCCCACGTGATCCATCGGGTCCTCCAGCTATCCTTCCATCCCCAACTGCTACCCCACCTTCTCAGACAGCTCGAGGTAGAGGTCGGGGAGGTCGAGGTCGCCCTAGAGAGGGAGGCCCGGCCAGGTACTATGCTCTTCCAGCCCGTTCAGAGGTTGTAGTTTCAGATTTAGTCATCACAGGTATTTTCCCTCTTTGTCATAGGGATGCATCAATAATATTTGTCCCGAGCTCTACGTATTCATATGTGTCTTCTTATTTTTCTTCACATTTGGGGGTATTTAGGGATTCTTTGAGTTCCCATGTTTATGTTTCTACTCCGGTGGGAGATTCTCTTGTTATGGACCGTGTATATCGGTCGTGTTTGATTGTTATAAGTGGTTTTGAGACTAGGGTTGGTTTTTTATTGCTCAGTATGGTAGATTTCGATGTTATCTTAGGCATGAACTGGTTGTCTCCCCACTATGCTATTCTTGATTGTCACGCCAAGATCGTGACGCTGGCTATGCCAGGTTTACCGAGATTAGAGTGGAGAGGTACCTTAAAGTATACTCCCCGCAGAGTTATTTCTTTCCTTAAGGCTCAACGGATGGTTGATAAGGGGTGTGATGCGTACTTAGCCTATGTGAGAGATGTTAGTGCTGATACCCCTACAGTTGAGTCAGTTCTAGTTGTGCGGGACTATCCTGAAGTTTTTCCAGCTGATTTTCCGGGTATGCCACTCGACAGACATATTGATTTTAGCATTGATTTGTTGCCGGGCACTCAGCCCATTTCTATTCCTCCCTATCGTATGGCTCCTCCTGAGTTGAAGGAGATAAAGGAGCAGTTGCAGGAGTTGCTTGATAAGGGTTTCATCAGGCCCAATGTATCACCTTGGGGTGCTCCAGTATTATTTGTGAAGAAAAAAGATGGCTCCATGCGTATGTGTATTGATTACCGGCACTGAATAAGGTTACAGTGAAGAACAAGTACCCTTTGCCTCGCATTGATGATTTGTTTGACCAGTTACAGGGTGCTAGGGTATTTTACACGATTGGCTTGCATTCTGGCTATCATCAGTTGAAGATTTAGGAGTCAGATATCCCGAAGACTGCCTTCAGGACCATATATGGCCACTATGAGTTCCTTGTTATGTCATTTGGGCTGACCAATGCCCCGTCAGCCTTTATGCATTTGATGCACAGTATGTTCCGGCCTTATCTTGATTCTTTCTTCATTGTGTATATTGACGACATCTTGGTATATTCTCGGTCCCAGGTGGACCATGAGCAGCATTTGAGGACCGTGCTTCAGACTTTGAGGGAGAAGAAATTGTATGCAAAATTTTCTAAGTGTGAATTTTGGCTTGATTCTGTGGCATTCTTAGGCCATGTGATGTCTTGTGATGGGATAAAAGTAGATCCGAAGAAGGTGGAGGTGGTGCAGAGTTTGCCTAGACTGTCATCAGCTACTGAGATCTGCAGTTTCCTCGGTTTGGCTGGGTATTATCGTCGTTTCGTAGAGGGATTTTCATCTATTGCAACACCTATGACCAGACTGAACCAGAAGGGTTCTTCGTTTAGGTGAACTGAGGAGTGAGAGGAGAGCTTCCAGAAGCTCAAGACAGCCCTGACTACAACTACGGTGTTGGTATTGCCTACGGGTTCAGGGTCCTATACAGTCTATTGTGATGCTTCAAGGATTGGCCTTGGGGCGGTGTTGATGCATGACGGTAGGGTGATTGCCTACGCGTCTAAACAGTTGAAGGTGCATGAGAAGAACTATCCGGTTCATGATCTCGAGTTGGCAGCGATTGCTCACGCCATGAAAATATGGCGTCATTATTTATACGGTGTTCCCTGTGAGATTTTCATGAATCACCGGAGTTTGCAACACTTGTTCAGGCAGAAGGACCTCAATTTGCGCCAGCGGAGATGGTTGGAGTTACTAAAGGACTACGACATCACCATATTATACCACCCGGGGAAGGCTAATGTGGTGACCGACGCCTTGAGTCGCCGGGAGGGGAGTTTGGCATATCTTCCTGTAGTTGTGAGGCCCTTAGCCTTGGATTTTCAGTCCTTATCCAGTCAGTTTGTTAGATTGAATCTTTCAGAGCCTTACCGGGTATTAGTTTATGTGGTTGCTCGATCTTCTCTTTATGACCGCATTCGAGAGTGCCAGTATGATGATCCCCACCTTCTAATTCTTCAGGACATGGTTCGGTGAGGTGATGTCAGGGATGTGACTATAGGAGATGACTGTGTGATGAGGATGCAAGGTCGGATCTGTGTGCCCAATGTGGATGGGCTTCGGGAGTTGATTCTTAAGGAGGCCCATAGCTCGCGGTATTCCATTCGTCGGGGTACCGCGAAGATGTACCAGGATCTGAGACAACATTATCGGTGGAGAAGGATGATAAAGGATATAGTGGAGTTTGTGGCCAAGTGTCTCAACTGTCAACAAGTCAAATATGAGCATCAGAGACCAGGAGGGCTACTTCAGCATATTGAGCTTCCAGAGTTGAAGTGGGAGAGGATCACCATGGACTTTGTGGTTGGACTTCCTCGGACTTTGAGAAAGTTCGATGTTATTTGGGTGATCGTGGATCGGATGACCAAATCAACCCATTTCATTTCAGTGTTGACTACATATTCCTCTGAGAGGTTGGCGGAGATTTATATCAGGGAGATTATTCGTCTTTACGGTATCCCAATATCTATCATTTTAGATAGAGGTACACAGTTCACTTCACGGTTCTGGAGAGCCGTTCAGCAGGAGCTAGGCACCAGGGTAGAGTTGAGTACAACCTTTCACCCTTAGACGGACGAGAAGTCCGAGCGCACGATTCAGATTCTTAAGATATGCTCCGTGCATGTGTGATGTATTTTGGAGGGTCATGGGACCGATACTTGCCACTTGCAGAGTTTGCTTATAGTAATAGTTACCAGTCTAGCATTCCGATGGCACCATATGAGGCTTTGTATGGTAGACAGTGCCGGTCTCCGGTGGGATGGTTTGAGCTAGGCGAGGCCCGATCGTTAGGTACATATTTGGTTCAGGATGCCCTGGACAAGGTGAAGGTGATTCAGGAGAGATTTCGCACAGCTCAGTCCAGGCAGAAGAGTTATGCAGACCAGAAGGTTCGTGATTTGGCATTTATGGCTGGTGATCGAGTTTTTCTTCGGGTATTGCCTATGAAGGACGTCATGAGGTTAGGGAAGAAGGGTAAGCTGAGTCCGAGATTTATTGGCCCTTTTGAGGTGTCGCGGTGTGTTGGGGAGGTTGCCGATGAGCTTGCCTTGTCTCCCAGCCTATCAGGAGTTCACCCGGTATTCCACGTCTCTATGCTCCGAAAGTATCACGGTGACCCGACTCATGTTTTTTATTTCGGTTCAGTCCAATTGGACAAAGATTTATCATATGTTGAGGAACCAGTAGCTATATTGGATAGACAGTTCAGAAAGCTCAGGTCAAAGAATATTGCATAAGTAAAGGTTCGGTGGAGAAGTCATCCGATCGAGGAGGCAACTTGGGAGACCAAGCAGGATATGTGCAATCAGTACCCTAATCTTTTCACAGCTTCATGTATGTCTCTATATTCATTCGAGGACGAACGATTTTTCTTAAGAGATGGAGAATGTAACGATCCGGTCGGTCGTTTTGAGAGTTAGCGCCCTGATCCCCGAATAACTGCTTTTTCCATGTCTAATTCTGCTTTTGGGACTTATCGGAACGTTTAGTTGTGAAATTCGGAGAGTTTTGGACACATAGTCCTTATATGTGAGTTTAAGCTTTAGAAATTGGGTCGTAGTTGGAACTGTGTGAAGACGGATCCGAAATGGAATTTCGTCGACTCCGTCAGATCCGTTGGGTGATTTCGGGGTTAGGAGCGTGTACGAAATGCGTTTTTGAGGTCTGTAGTAGATTTAGGATTGAATTGGCGAAAGTTAGAATTTCGGTGATTTTGGCTGATAGGTGAAATTTTGATATCAGGCTCGGAATGGGATTCCGGAAGTGGCAGTAGGTCTGTAGTGTCATTTATGACCTGTGTGTAATATTTGAGGTCATTCAAACTAGATTTGACGTGTTTCGAAATCGGTTGTGGATTTTATAAATTTCATAAGTTCTTAGGCTTGAATCCATGCATAATTGGTGATTTAGATGTTATGTAATGTGTTTTGAAGGCTCCATTAAGTTTGGATAAGGTATTAGGACTGGTTGGTAAGCTTGGATGAGGTCCCGAGGGTGTCGGGGATGTTTTGGATGCTCAACGGGATGAATTTAGACTTAGGAAACCAACTGAAGCATTGTTGGTTTTGGTGTCTTGCACTTGCGGATGGGGAGCCGCAGGTGCGGACACGCATGTGCGGGCAGGGGCTTCACAGGTGCGGTCATGGCCAAGGTCAGCCAGTGCTCGCAGGTGCGGTCTAGGTTCCGCAGGTGCGGAGTCGCAGATGCGGCCCAGTGACCACAGGTGCAGCCCCAGCCCTGTTAGTGAGTTTTCGCACCTGCGATGGATTTTCTGCAAGTGCGGTCCAAGAGTCGCAGGTGCGGAATTCCTGGGTTATTTATAAAAAATTCGAGGGTTTGAAATTCATATTTTCTAAAACAATTTGGAGCTCGGGATTTGGCGATTTTCAGTGGGTTTTGAGGAGAAGCTTCATAGCTAATGATTTCTAACCTTAATTCACTTGTATATCATTAACCCATAGTAATTTCTTCAATCTAATCAATGAAATAGGGTGGAAAATCATGAAAAACGGAGGAAGTTCCCCAAGTAGAAATCTGAGGATTTTAGGAGATTTTGACGTCGGAATTTGATGATTCTTGTTCGAGTGAGTTCGTGAGTGAATGGGTGTTCTAAATTTGTAACTTTCACTCGTTTACGGGACGTGGGCCCGGGGGACTTTTTGGGTAATTTTCCTAATTTCGCGTATTAGCTTCGAACTAATTAGATATATTGATTCCTTAAAGTGATATTTACATTATGCAGTTGAATTGAATAGATTTGGGCCATTCAGAGTCGGTACTCGTGGCAAGAGCGTGATTTTGAGTTGAGTAGAGCAGTCGAGGTAAGTGGCTTGCCTAACTATGTGTTGGGGACTTCCCCTTAGGTTGTTTTGATACTATTTGTTGTATGGGCGCCGTGTACGTGAGGTGAAGGGTACGTACACGGGCCACTGTTGCTTAATTTCTATTTTTCCTATCCATGCCATAAATTATTTTACTCCTATTTCACTGTTTAATGTGCTTCATGTGTAGTTTAGATTAGGAAGAAGCATGCCTACCTGTTTTACCTAAATTCTCTATCTAATACAATGTGTACCATGTTAGTTAGTCTTTATCTTGTTCTTGTCTGTGACTCTTTTCCTGAGTTGTTTAAATATACCGTATACGACATCCATTCGCATTGCATATTTAAATTAGGACTACAGACGTATTCCGGGAGCTTTCGCCCTGTACTGCATATTTAAATTGGGACTACGGACGTATTTCGGGAGATTTCTCCCTGTACTGCATATTTAAATTGGGACTACGGACGTATTCCGGGAGCTTTTCCCCTGTACTGCATCTTTACATTTGGAACTACAGGACGTATCCCGGGAGATTCCACAGTGTGATACTTTGTGCTGAGCCAAGGGCTCCCTGTTGTTGTTTTACTTTCAGATTATTCATTTCTACTGCTTACCTTAGCTTTTATATCCTTATGTACTGTTTTAAACTATTTTACTTATAAAAATCTAGTAGAGCCTTAACTTGACCTCGTCACTACTTGACTGGGGTTAGGCTTGGCACTTACTGAGTACCAATTGTGGTGTACTCATGCCCTTTCCTGCACATATTTTTCATGTGCAGATCCAGGTACCAACACTCAGTTTCGTGGCTAGGAGTCTGAGTAGCTTTTTCGAGGAGACCGAAAGGTAATTCTGCCGCGTCCGCAGAGTCCTTTGAGTCACCTTCCACTCCAGATTTTTGGTAGACATCTTATGTATTTTATGTTCTTCGTTGTATAGAGCTAATTTAGTACAGAGCTTGTGACCAGATGTGACATTCCGGGTTTTGGAAAGTATATTTATGTAAGTCGAGCGGCTATGTTATGTCTTTTGTGTTCTTTTTTCTGTTTTATTTATTATATCATATTTATTTTTCCGTAAAATTAGGCTTACCTAGTCGTAGAGACTAGGTGCCGTCACGATACCTTCCGGAGGGTAAATCGGGTCGTGACAGTTGTCGACAACAAATTGTTTCCACCCTTAACGAGTCTTCTTCGAACAACACCTGTTAGAGTCACATTCCACTCCTTACCATTACATCGAAGTAATGTTTAGCCGAACTAGGAGGAAGATAGTCACATATACTCTTTGAAAGGTACTGGACAAGCGTCATGGAAAGATAGGGTAAAAAATCATATCACGTAAACTAAAAAAAGAAAAAAAAATGAATTTACCAGATCATCGCGCCTGATATACGATCTGGGCACGTTCATCCTAAAGCATGGATAGAATTCCTCTTCAATCTATCCGTTAACATTCATATTTAGAGTTATTTGTGATGTTTGTAGAGTAGGAAATGTATTTTAACTTGTGTTTATATATATATATATATATATATATAAAGACCCAAAAACTTTTATTATCCCTCCAATCGTATTTTTAAGAGTCCCTTTGTTTCCTTCCAAATATTTTATTTGAAATTTTAGTCAAAAATTTTTATCATGTTTTTCCTTTTATTATAATTAAGATTAACCAATAAAAAATAGTATATTGAGATTCTACAATATGAAATTATATGGTCGCTATCAATAATTAGTGGCCGATACGTATGACCTTAATGAATGAAATTATATATTGGCTACTATATATATAGACGTTCAATAATAAATAAAGAGAAAAAAATGTAATTTACTAGTGGAATTATAGTAAATGGAATTATATGGTTGCTATCAATAATTAGTGGCCGATATGTATAACCTTAATGAATGAAATTATATATTGGCTACTATATATATATAGACGTTCAATAAAACTATACGCAACAATGTAATTAACTAGTAGAACCATAGTAAATGGAATTATATGGTCGCTATTGTCACGACCCGAAATCCCATCTTCGGGCCATGACTGCGTCTAACGTTGAACCCGCTAGACAAGCCAACATTTGAACTAAATAAAACTCATCAACAACTAAAACGAACGAGATAACTAAGGCATCGATGATCAACAATATGAAGGTTAACAAATTACCAAAAATAATATAGCAACTTCGAAATAAAACCCATATACAAATCTCAAAACTGGTGTCACATACTCACGAACTGTCTAAGAGATTACTAAAACAAAGGTCTGAAAAAAAGTACATATGACTATCTTTGAGCTATAAGATAGGACAGAGCTGAAAGTGAAGGGTAGAAGGTGACGCCAAGGCCCACGAACGTCTGCGGGTCTACCTCGATGTCTCATGTAGGAACTGATGGAATGCCCCGACCGTCAGTGACCACCGGGTCCGGCTGCGTAGTTTGCACAACATAAAGAAGTGCAGGTGTAGCATCAGTACAACCGACCCCATTTTTAAAATCAATTCTTCAAGATGAAGACTTAAACGAATTCAACCTAATTCTACCTACACACTACTAAAACGGTTGAAAAGCATAAATGCTTCATTGAGAAGTTAAATGGTTGCATGTGAATAGTTATTACATGGGATTCAAAAATTATAGTTATCAATATAATTGGTAACCGAACCAGATAAACACAATTCAACTAACTCTATTCAAACCAAACCAGATAGTTGCTCACCTCTCGAATTCTTTAGACTAACTAGAACTATTTCAGTGGTTTAATTATGAGAGGAAAAATATTTACTGGAAAAAATACCGTTAATATTGAAAAAAATTAAACGTTCAATATTATCAAACCATATATTCTCACTATTGGTTGGATCAAGAGTTCATGAATAGAATTATGGGTAAACGAAATTAATACATTGAAAAATGTTAAGATTTCTTTGAGGAGTGTAAAAGATTCATTAAAAATTGTGATTCAAACCCTAACCCTAACCCTAGATAAATTCAAACCATAACCCATACTATAAATAGATGAAAAATTACATTATTAATCTCATAATCCAAATCATCTACCTATTCTTCGAAGAGTGCGAAAATAACAACGGGAAGAACTCCAATGAAAAAAACTATCGATGGACATCTTCATGGTTCTCCGGTTAATCACAACATCTTGTACCAAGATGTAAGAAATCAGTTAAAAAAGTTGAATACTAAGGTGAACTTGTTGTTGCTTAGGATGACGCGTGAAATTGGCTCCGATTACGTGAAAAGGCTTCTACTTGATTCCTACCCTCTTACATGCTGTTACGACATGTTAGAGGAACTGCTCGCTGACATCGAAGCCGCCTCTTTATAAGCAGTGACATCGAAGCCGCCTCTATCTTTATAAGCTAATGGCATCGAAGCCGCCTCTAAGGCATCAAAATCTGTCAATCAAAAGACAGAGTAGAGTAAAAGATTGGTATTTTAAGTCGTTTTGTTTTGCATGCCATGTTGGTAGCATGGTATGCTAAAAGGAATTATCTTCCAAATACTATTTGGAATATGTTAAAGATTATCAAGTAATCAATGAAAATGCTTATTTCGTATTTTTTTACCCACTGTTTCCTTTACTTTTGGTTCTTTTTTTATACATGATTTAAAATATTGTTGCTTCCTTTATCCCCGGTTCCAAATATTGTCGAGCCAAAAGCAATACACATTTTTTTACGTATAAATATGGTCACTTTGCCTATCTATTATGAAGAAAATAATATGAAATTATCACTATAATATTAAAAAAGAAATTAAAGAAGAATAGCTAGAATTAAAAAGAAAGAAAAAAGAAACACCGAATCCACCACTCGTTGACTGCTATCTTTATAAGCAGTGACATCGAAACCGCCTCTAAGGCATCAAAATCTGTCAATCAAAAGACAGAGTAGAGTAAAAGATTGGTATTTTAAGTCGTTTTGTTTTGCATGCCATGTTTGTAGCACGGTATGCTAAAAGTAATTATCTTCCAAATATTATTTGGAATATGTTAAAGATTATCAAGTAATCAATGAAAATGCTTATTTCGTATTTTTTACCCACTGCTTCCTTTACTTTTGGTTTTTTTTTTATACATGCTTAAAAATATTATTACTTTCTTTATCCCCTGGTTCCATATAGTATCGAGCCAAAAGCAATACGTGTATTTTTATGTATAAATATGGTCACTTTCCCTATCTATTATGAAGAAAACAATATAAAATTACCACTATAATATTAAAAAAGAAATTAAATAAGAATAGCTAGAATTAAAAAGAAAGAAAAAAGAAACATGCTTCAAAGAAATAGTTACTCAATCATGAACTCGAACAATTCCATGTAGATCCTTGGATGTATTTTTGTCCATTTTAACAATATCAAAAGAGAAATGAATGCTTCTCGCACGTATTCCATATTAAAAGTGAGAAACTAAAAGCAAATACTAATATTTATTTATTACATAATTTAACATTCAAATGCAGATTCATCACAAACACAGAGATACAAACATCTTAACCTCACTTGAACGTACGTTTTGCTAGAGATGAAACTCAAAAGCAACCGATACAAAATGAACTAAATTAAAAAGAAATTAAACAAAAACTCGGGAGTCACAAAATAAACTTAACAAAAATAATTTAGGAATGTAAATTAATACAAAATTAATGTACAAAATGTAGATTATTTTCTTGGAATATTTTGCTTGAAACATGATCGAAATGTTAAAGAAGTCATAAAATTCGAACTTCATAGATAATGAACAAAGTAATCATGAAATAATCATGCCCAACTTCATACAATACTTGATATTCAAAATGAAAAACAAAGTCTTCATCTCTTGCACACCAAAGAAAAATAGCAAACACGTATATTTATATAAAGTTGGGACTTTGCAAGGTGATGTGGCATGCCTCTTTGACTTGAAATCTCGTTTATCTTTTTTCTCCATTTTTAGGATTTTCCTTCTATTTTTAAAATACTTCTTGTAAGAAACCAACCGTTTATTATAAATTTAAGGAACCCAATGGATGTCTAACTCTAATGTACAGACACATCCGCTCGGGAACGTATAGACCCATTAAAATCATCTATTAACGTACACATATTCATGTTTGGATCCATTAGTGGTCATTTTTATTCCATCAACCGTTGTTAGATGGAGTGACCACAAGGTCATTCCTATCTCTTGTAGCAATTTGTGTGGTTTCTCGTCAATAATATATTTCTGGAAATGTATTTCTAGCTAGGGGGCATTTGAAACTATGTGGTTTCTCATCAATTATGAACACAAGGTCTGCAGGAATAACAATTGGTTCTTAGTTAGCAAAACTCCTCATTCTTTTATAACATGGTGCTACAACGGCTGTCGTATCTTCAGCAAAACGGAAAAGCATCAATCTTTCGCTAAAATTTATCACATGTAGTGTATCGATTTTTTCTTATATAATACAGAAATTTAGGTGGTTGGAGTTCACTTCACATTAGTTTTTGTTTATTTACATTTCGTGATTATTATTTTTGCCTTGAAAATCTTTGTTGTTCTTTTTAAGTCCTAGAATTACTCTTTGTCTTTGGGCATTGGTTACTATGGATGTGACCCAAGGAATAGAGATGTTGAAAAATGAAACTGTTGCAGAGACTAAAAATTAGTTTATTATTGTTTTTATTGCCATAATTTCTCGAGCATTTGCATATAAACGCTTGGTTTTGTCAGTTTTTGTGCCTTTTATCCTTTTATTTTTGCTATTTTTGAAAAAAATTCAAAAACCACCTCCTTTCCTTTTTTGTCCCCATTAAGAATGCTTAAAAACCCAATCCATGCGAAATTGTTTATGTCTATAAGGAAGCAGTTACCTTCTCAAAAATCAATCATTATGCAATTGTTGGTGCTTGGAGTGTTCAGTCAATGAAACTACTTCCATGTGTGAATTCTGCAGAAAGTCATCTTCTTTTTTTCCGGAGCAATGCAAAAAAGAAATCCTCACCCCAAAGTATCAAACATTATCAATAAGAAAATTAGTGAAGAAATTGCCATTAAAGTTCCCAGAACAAGATCGTTTAAATTTCAACCAAACTTTAATGTTCCAAAGCTTTGTGTCGTTTTCTCAAAGAAAAAAAGAAGTTACCATTAGTTATGTCCGCTCGAGTGCATAGAGAAGCAGGATAAAAGGGAAACAGGAAGATGCTGATGGATAAAAATAATTTTAAAAAGAAATCAAAGACAATCAAGGATAGAATGTCAAACCCTCTGCTTATGTGAGAATTGTCATATTTGTGTCTGGAGCGAGTAAGAATCATTTATATCTATATATTTATCTAAAGCTGGGACTTGACAAGTGACGTGGCATGCCTCTTTGGCCAAGAAACACATTTATCTTTTACATTTTTTTTTCTTTTTCCCTCTTATTTGCTTTTCTTCTTCTATTTTTATATGCCTTATTTGTAAAAGTAAATGACTCAATAATTACTACTTTATTCTATATTCTCTTTATTACACATTCATCTCTTCCTCTTCTTTTCCCCACCTCTTCAGTTTCTTCCTAATAATTATAATGTTTGAAGGTAGTAAGAACTCAACAATATCCTAGAGGCGCTAGACACCAGATTCTGGCAGCTTCCCAACAAGCTTAGGGAAACGTCATTATGGTCCATCAGGTAATTATAAATTTCATATTTTCGCCACCTTTTATTGGATAATCTTTAACAAATTATTTTACATGCATCAAATTGAATTTTTCCAATACAGGAAATCCTGCAACTACAAATATTGTTATGCCAAATAGAACTTCAAACTGTGAATGCTCCGAGAATAGTTTCAGGTATCTATCTTGAAAAATTCATATATATAAGATACTCATATTCAAGTTTTTACCGTGAATAAATTTAGAACATTATTTAGTTTCATGCTAAGTCTTTAGATGTAAGTACTACAAATTTAATCAGTTGTACCCCCCCCCCCCACAACCCCAACCCAACTTTTTTGTCATTCCTTTTGTCGTTCCTTTGGAATCTTTTTTTTCTTATAGGTTCTTTATTTGTTTGTAATTGTAGGCCTGCCTAGAACAATATTACCTTGGATGTAACTCCATTTATCATATTTTTTTATTTTTGATACTTCATTGATGTTTTATTTTGCCTGACAATGTTTGTTCTATTTTATTTCTCTTATATGGTGGATGTCATTTTATTTATCATGTTTTTGCTTTTTGGTAATTCATTGATGTGTTGTTCTTGACAGGTAATTATGATCTTCAATTGATGTTGTTCTTTGTTGTTTCATTTTTTTTTGGGATCTAGAAGTGAACTTCCTATTTAATTTCTAATGGTATGAATTTTCTTGAAGTGAGAGCACGTTTTCATTGTATTGTAATTTTTTATGTCAGTTATCTTCTATTTCGTTTTTTGAAACTGTATTATAGTTGTTAGTCAAATGATTTTGTGGGACATTACAAATTTATCTTTTACATATAAAAAATCTATTCTTTACAAATAAGAGATCTAAAAATTATAATATCTTAATTTTAACTGAAAAAAGCCATGAAGGCCCATTTCATCTATTTTATTTAAGAGTGTAAGAACTTAGCTTGAATGTGGTGGAGATGGAACTAAGAGTCGGTTAAATTGGAAGTGACGATTTTTCGTTTTATTTTCTTTTATTTGAACAGAAGACAAGTTCATCAAACAAAAGTTTTAATATCTAACAAAACTTAAAAACATCAAGTCCTTAGATCATGTATTATGAAATATATAAGACTAAGAGAATCCCGTAATAATCGGGTCAATTGGTTTTGTGGCACAATACAAACTTGTATTTAGTTTTATGACCTCATCTCCTTTTTTATACATGAGAGATCTATCTTTTACACGTAATAGATCTAAAAAAGACATTTTCTTAAATTCAACATTGTAAAAAGCCATAAAGGCCTAAAACCCCGTAATAACCTCTCTCCACAAAAAAAATATGATTTTTTCCTTAAAAGTTATTTTTTCATTTTTAAGAATATTTGATAATAAAAAATGTACTTTTCTAAGCTCTAAAAAAACCATTTATCTTGTGATTTTTATCATGAATATATAAAATTAGTTTTTTTAGTCATGCAGTTGAAAATTTCTATCTTTAATTGTTAATAAATTTCTAAATAAAATCCTTTCTAATGTGCTGCCATTTCGAACAATCGCGCGAAGCGCGGCAAATTCCCTAGTATAGGATAAAATAAGAACTAAAATTGACATAACTAGTTTGCAACATTTCTGACAGCTTCAACCCAATAAATATGCCCGCTAACATAGCAGATAAAATAACACTTGCTGCACTTTCATTTGTTACCACTTCTTCACTCTCGTCAATGGCCGAGCTTGAAGATGACTCTTCCTGAGAACAACTTGTTTTTTGAAATTTGTAGAAGGCTTCTAAGGCTTTATTATAACATTGGAAAGCTTGAAAGTAGTTATCCTCGACTCCAACAAGCATATTAACACACTCAGACCAACATTTGTGTATTCCCCACTTCTTACCACAAAATACAACAAAAACCATAGATTCCTAGCCTTTTACCATAGGAGAACATTCACTCCATGAGTAGTATATTCCTAGCCTTTTACCAGAAAATACAACATATACTTTTGAAGCACTATTCTTCTTCGAATGCACCATTATTGATTCCTTAATCTATTAACTCACACTTAGAAGAACATAGGAGTTTAAATGAAGGTTTTAAGTAAGTTTTCAGCCATCTAGGGTTTGTTTAAGTAGGGTTTCGGCCATCTAGGTTTGTTTAAGTAGGGTTTCGGCCATCTAGGTTTGTTTAAGTAGTAAGGCTTTGAAGACCTTATTATACGAAAAATATACAAAATACACAATCAAATACATGTATATAGATGAATAATTTCGAAATATATACGTGTATACCACAAAAAAAAAGGGATGAAAATACGTTTTTAAAAAAAAGGTTTATGGGAAATAGGGTTTGCATCCTTTGAGATCTTCCATATATTGAGAAGACAACTATTAAATGGGTGAGAGAGAAATATTCAAACATAACTAAAAGCGCATTATCGATATAAGAAATTGCCAAAAACCCTAATTTGGGCATAAAATTACTTTAATGACCCAATTTGGGTCAATGCGGCAAAAAATGATGTGGCCCAAAGGAATTTTTCTAAACATTATATTTAAAGTAACAATGTGATACAATACAATAGGTAACACCATCCAAACAAGCTCGGGAAGTCAAAGTTATGAATTCCTAAAAGTTCTTTAATAACCAAGAATACAGAAATTAAATAGTTTTAACGTTTAAAAAAACTCAAAAGTAAACAGAGAAAATTACGCAAGCAATAAAATGCATGGTCACAAACTGAAAGGAATGTAGTGATTGTATTCTTAGGTGTCCGACGACTTCTTTCCAAAAAGGATGTCAAGGCTCAGAGGTTTTCCATTAGCGGAATTCGACAACATAAAATAAAAAATAAAAATAAAAATAAAAAGAATGAGAGAGAACCTCAAACTAAGATAAATCCAGAGATATGTCCTGTAGACTATCATTTAGATAATTCAATCGTTTAATATACCTTTAAAGTCTAATATAATAAAACCCATAGAAGAAATTTTATGATTCAAACTTACTTAAGATGTTTGAAGAAATCATAGTCAAAGGACAAAGTGTTAATTTCTCAATTAGCAATAGTTTAATTCATTTTGGACAAGAGTACTTAATATGACAATGTCATTGCTCCATCTCCTTGCTTCCGCATAGTGAGTAGAATAGCTACTTTTCAATTCGCAGTTGAACACTACTTAATATGTCTATGAAAAAAACAAAATCTAGCTAATCTGGTAATAGGACATTAATATTTTACTAGTATGTAGAATATGTATATAGGAAAGTAAGAAGTTAGAGAACACAGTAGTCATTTCCAAGAATTCCTCGACCAAGACAATACAGAACTAGTCTGTAGAAACCATGATTTGGTAAGGAAAAACATAATGCCTAAGATATATACATGCTTGTCTTCAAGTACAAGCTGAAGGAAAGCTCAGTGTTTCGTTTCAATTTCAAGTACTAAAAGCTGAGACCAAAGTAATTGAAGAAATGATCGTCATTATCATACAACTAACCATAGACCCTATCAACCAGTCAATTCCACTGTAAACCAATCTTCACAAAACTAGTATTAACAGGAAAATTGGATACAATCTACACAGCTCAGAATGTCGGTAACATCCACCCGACCGTCCAGCCAAGAAGGAAACCTGCACCAACAAGACCCAAACCTAGTGCAAAAACAACTGCATATCTGCTCAAATCACACTTGGAACGGCCTCGTTTGACCCTAGCATATTTCTTCCGCGGTCTCTTAGTTTTCTGAGGCACCCATGGCAGCATTACTGGTAATATGGCCGATATCGGCTGGTTTCTGTTGTTTTTAATCTGGAAGTACAGGTTCTCTAGTTGCAGTAGCTGGAACCATTGCTTATAGGCAAAAAGTTGTGATGCTTGTCTAAAGACCAGCTGTACGACGTGCTCCTTCTCTGCAAAGGCTTGCTTTGCTGCATTTTCAGCTTCCCTTGCACGCGTTTGAGAATGACGAAGTGCTTCTAGTAGTTGGGCCTTGCTTTCGTCATCACTAGATGTGTTCATTTCAGGCACAAGCTTTTGCCTACTGGCGTCACTGTTCCTCAAACTATGTATAAATAAAAATATCTTTTTAAGAACATCAAACATGCTGAATATACACACTAAGACTAAAGTAATACTATTTGAAAATCAACCCAGAAACATAATAAAAGGGAAGCAGGCTATCAGAGTATATGCCCATTAACTTAAGAGGAGTAAATGATACTGCATCTCTATATTTTTATTTATTTATTTAATTGTTTTTTAGTCACTGCTATCTCCGCTGATCACTTGGTCCCATGACATAAAGCTAGTTGCTAACAAGTTGCATGCACCAGATTGCCAGCTAAGTAGCAACATAATAAATCAATAAACTATCCTTCAAAGAATGAATATCTAATTAGCAGCAAACTCTGGAGTTCAAGTGTCAATCTTATCAAAAGAACAGTGCAAAATGAAGTCTTCAGTTTGATGTGTTCATTGCGTATGATGTGTGAGCCAATCACCATGCCAGCATAAAAAATTGTAATACTTCTTTAAATTAAATAAATCTATCATCTTTTTCTAGGGTTTTCAAACACCGAGATCCCGTCCATAGGCAGATCTTGGAGCATGAGTGCCAAGAGTTAATATTATAGCAATTTTAGAGAATATGATCATAAAATATCTAATTTTACGAAAAAACCATGGGTTCACGGTCCCCATAATTTTCCCTATAAATCCACCCCTGATCCCGTCTCAGGGTGTTCTTCCTCTTGAAGCAAACATAATATAGTAAGTATATGATATGGCTAGTCAGCACCAAAAAGCTAAAGGTGAGAATACATGATAGTATGATACTACTACAACAACAACAACAACAACAACAAAAAACCCGGTGAAATCCCACAAGTGGGATTTGGGGAGGGTAGCGTGTACGCAGACCTTACCCTACCCTGGGTGGGGGGATTAGAGAGGCTATTTCCGATAGACCCTTGGCTCAATGAACGATGAAAAGAAAATGACTCCCAAGTTCTCTAAATCACAAAGGACCAAGCAAGCAAGATTAAAAAAAAACTATGAAACCGTATAGGTGCTACCCATTCCCATAATGTAACCTGTGCAATTCATCCGGGAAACAAAAGGCAAGTTTGTCAAGTGAGTTGCAATAGAAAACCTTCCCTGAAGTATCACTGTCAAGATAAGCATATGCACAACGAAATCTAATTGAGTCCTAAGCCGAGAAGAATGCTAGAGACACATATATGGTCAACACGTCAAAAACTTAACCTCATGCATATAAGTTGTATTTAATAATGTATGTGTGGGCAGTTGAGTTTTTTCCCACTATTATTAGCATATTTATGAGTATAAGAATGATATACAATACATTAAACAATGAGGAAAGCTAATACACAATACCTTCTTGACTTGCAAGCATGGAGCTGTGAGTGCCCTTCAGCTTCTAATTGAGATGGGCGTTTAAAAGAAACATTGCCCCGTTGATGAATATTCTCACTGTTGCGAGACATATCTCTGGATTTGGGACTCACGGAAGAAGCATAAATCTTAGTATCAACATCCACATCATGATCCCGTTTAACAAAATTGTTCTGTGGCTGGGGAAGATCACAGTTCTCAATAAAATCATGTGATCTCTGCGCAACCAATAAAGCAAGTTCCTCTCGGTCTGCAGTTCGCCACCATGGCTCGGTTTTCTCAACACCAATCCAAGGATACTCCGTATCAAACGAAAGCTCATCAACCTGTTTACACACTGTGAAATCAACCACATCTTTCTTACTTTCTTCATATGGATACCCTGTGTCCTCAAGGTGAAGACCATCCTTGGAAATCTCAGTGAACACATCTATTAGTTCTTTGCTTCCAACTTCCAAGTCACTATTTACATGGCTTGCAGATCTTTTAACCTGATAATCTAGAGATCCACCAACTGTGACTGCATCCATGTAACCACCATCTGCTTCACTCTGATCACAGAACTTGCTATTTTTAAGGGCCGAATCTAAAACTGGACCAATATTCTCCATCTCTGTTTCCTGAGAATCTACAGTTTCACTCACTAAGCCTCTTTGATACCCATAATTAGGTTGAAGATGCAGCCACCATCTTGTATTAGGGGATAAATCACAATATGAAGAGTTCCTGTTAAAGGGCAGGAAACATGTACTAGATGGATTTTGTGCATCAGCACCATTTGCAGGCCCAGTATCAACCTGTTTCGATGAGGGTGACGCTGATGAGCAGCATGCCAACTTTGGAGCTCGTTTGGCATCTTCTTGGACCAAGCAACGATTAGCTGCTCTTTGCCAAGCAGTTCTTGCTTCTGCCACAGCCATTACTAAGCCACTAATCTGCACATTTTGCTGTAACAGAACAAAATCTATCAGACACTGAAGGAATCAGGTTTCACGCATCAGATTGGAGACTTGAGTGAAAGGACATTACTACCAAAACCAATCATGAGAAAGTTAATCAAAGTTTTGTACAACATAAAACATTTCCAGGAACACAACTATCAGCAATCTCCTCTTGCATTGATCTAATCCGTTCATCTTTTACCCCAAGGAAGTAATTTTCGTAAAAGGTAACGGAAAGCTCATACACACACTAAAATTAGGCAAAGAAGAGAAGGAAACACATGAAGAGACTCACTGTCTGAAGTTTTCCTGATGATTAATATGTACAAATAGAGAATTAGTTCATCAAAAAAATCAGGTGAATGAAGAAGCTAGTGCCTGTTGTATTCCTATTTCTGCTACACATCACATTTTGGAAGAGAGAAGTAATAATGAAAATAGTTGCCAAAAGACAGCCATACCTAAAAATACAACGGTAAATTGAGGCACGCACTAATTAGGCGGCATTATTTGGTATGATGAGGCTTGAGATGATTTTAAATGGAGGAACATAGTCAATGATGATTCATATAATCGACCTCGACTTCTTTGAGACAGAGGCGTAGCTGTTGTTGTTGATTAATAAGGTGACCTCACTGCTACAAACAGTCTAAATCTACCACCAAATACTATAAAACAGAGTGGGTTTAAAAGCAAGCAGAACCGCCCTCTCACGCTTACAGATTCTCAAAACAGAACCGCAACCTCCCTACTTCAAGGTGAAGGCTGAGTAACATCATAATGCAACATCAGAATCGAAGTGCCATTCAAGATGTTTGACCAAAGAATCCAAATTTACCCCAAATCCCTTTTTAATTTCAGAAATAAGAACATGATCTTCTGGAAGATTATTTTTTTCTTTCCCTTTTGAAAAGAATTTTAACCACTAGTTACTTATTCCAAGTCATCTCCCCAGGGAACCAACATACTAGTCTTACTAATAGCAAATACCCCAAAAGAGAGAACTTTACAACCACATGCACAACAACACCGCCAAATTAACAACACCAAATCCAAAACTCATCCCCATTAAAATAATTCATATCGTAGATATTAAGGAAACAAAACAGGCGTTAACAAGCAACTTGTTGGTCGTGCGAACAAAGTCTCACATCGGTAGCTGAAAAGATTGGGAGTCTACGTATAAGGTGTAGGGATCTCTTAATGGTGTGAGGCCTTATGGGGAAAACCGTGCGGGCTTGGCCCAAAGTGGACAATATCACACCATGTTAAGAGTGTATTTGGACTAGTTTAGCCCAACATCTGGTATCAGAGCCCATGTTCAACGGGACGAGTATGGAGATGGCGGAGTGATGGTGCGCGGCGGCACACACAAAAAAAGAAGCTAGTTGCGGGCTTCGGGTGCCATAATACTCTAAGAATGTGGGTGGCACACAGTAATCTCGGAAATTGACCCGTGGATCGTGGTAGTGGGCCACATGGAACTTAGTTCGAGGGGGAGATTGTTGGTTGTGCGAACAAAGTCCCACATCGGTAGCTGAAAAGATTGGGAGTCTACATTTAAGATATAGGGATCTCTTAATGGTGTGAGACTTTTGGGGAAAACCGTGCGGGCTTGGCCCAAAACGGACAATATCACACCATGTTAAGAGTGTATTTGGGTTAGTTTAGCCCAACACAACTACATACTTCTCACTCTCACAACCACAAGCATCAGTCTTTTTGTCTTGACTCCTAAAATCTTCACATAATCATCAAAATCATCATCAGCAGATAGCATAACCATACAAAAAAAACTAAGATTTTTAGCTCCAGCCCCAAAACCAACATGGAAGATAGCAAAAGGAAGGAAAAGACAAGAACAGCACAAGCAAATATTTAAATAATAACAAGAAAATTACCAAGCACTTCAAAGTCGAAACATGTTCATTAAAATAAACAATTATGTGCGAACACTTACAGTAAGGCCAGAGAAAAGATCTGAAAACAGTGAAGTATGGATATGCAAGACAAGGTTTATAATCTGGATGAAGTTTCTGTTTTTTGCTTTTTTGTTTCTTACTTTGATGTTCAGAGGACACGATTTTCACTCATCTTTTTGTCAGAGACAAGAGACCCACCACACCACCTCTCAGCGCCAGCAGTTTCAGCATCCTTTTCTTCCTTTTTTTTTGTTTTTCAGTTACTTGTTGTATCACCCCACCTTTTGTCTGTCGGTTTTTGTTTGCAGTTGCACATTCTGCGCTGTCGTTTGGTAGAGCTCCTCTCCTAAACGACGTCATTAGCATGATAAGTTGTTTTTTCCTTCATGTTTTCTTCAGAAATACAGAAATTTTATATAATTCATATGTAAGTGCCACTATTTTTAGCTTATACGCCTCAAAACAATTCCTTTTTTTTGTGGGTTTGTTTGTTGTGCTTAATTCTAAGAAAGAGACTTGTGGTTAAAAACGTCATGTTTTGCTCTCTTTTTACTAATCGTTCAAAGAAAAAGTACACTTGAAGGAAGGTTAAAAAAAAAAACAAATTTCTTTTTTGAAATATATGATCTTAATTATATCATTGTATTTGTATAACTATAATATAATATATTAGAAATTTATTTTTTCTTTGTTTCACATCCGGTGTCCGATACCTACATCGGGATCCCATTAAATTCGGATTCACACCGAAAAGTCCCACATTGGAGGATAAAGTGCTCCCTAACAAAGATAACTCCATACCCAAAGACTCGAACCTAAAACCTACAGTTAAGGATGAAGGAATACTTACCACTCTACCGCAAACTCGTTGGTTATTTGGAATTTGGTATCTTAAGTACAATAATAACAATGACAAAAAAACCAATAGAGTCTCACAAATGGGATCTCAGGCAGTGTGTAGCAGACTTTTCCCTACTCTTGATTGTATTTCTTAAGTATAATATATTTTATAAAGAATTAAATTATTGTAATTGTATTATCTTTTTTGAAAAGAACTAATACAACCATAAAGATGAATGGAGTGGTATATAAATAGTAAAAAAAAACAATATTAGTGTATTATACAAATAATCTTGCTGACTCAATGAATAGATAAGTGGAAGATTAGAATAGGGAATGGTGGGTCCGAGCAGTGATGAATAAGGATAAGGGACTTGTATTTCTAATAATTGGGACCCCTCTTTATTTATACTTGGCTTCAGCTTTCAAGGCATTGGCGGATCTTTATTTCTTGATATTTCTATGATAAAATACTGCTGAAAAGGACTCCACAAGAGATCTCACGTTGCAACAAATCGAATTCAATGAAGAGAATAGTGGTCAGCAAGTTACTAAATTTAAATCCTTCATGTTACTGCTGGAATGAACTTGGCTTGTGTGATAAAGCATCAAAATTTCAAACTCCATGTAAAAATGACCAAATATGATACAAAATTTTTATACAAGTGATACCAACTAAGTGAATTAATCAATAGTTTGTTGATATACCCTATGATTTGGATAATAATCTATGTATTTAATCAACCAATATCTGAATTTTTTTGATCCGATTAATTCAGATTCATATTGCATAGAGCCCATTAAAGGAGAAACACTTTCTATCAAATTTTTATTTTTATTTTTAGAGCTCAAAACGAGTAAAAATAGCACGTGCTAGCCAGTTTTCGGACTGGTCATTCAAAAATAGTTGACGTTTGCAAAGTCATTGAAAAATAGCCACTATTTTGCTACAACACGGGAAGTTTCAGCATAATATACTGGAGATCGATGCAACTGTGTATGAACTTCTAGCATATTATGCTGAAACTCCAAAACGCGAAAAGTTCAAGCATAATATACTGGAGATTGGAGCACAACTTCCAGGATATTATGCTGGACTGGTTGCTGGAAGTCCAATATGCTTTGCTGGAGCTTCAGTACAATGTACAGGAGTTCTAGCACCAAATTTATCTTTATATAAAAAGTGGTTAAATTTCGATTACTTTTAAAACTCTGGCTATTTTTGAATGACCACTTGTAAATCTAACTATTTGAAGAGCTTTAATTAAAAGTAATCCACTCTATGATGCCCTTAAATGGTCCAAAGGAACAATCTAGTAGCTATTCTATTTTGCTTTCCCTCCACACACACACAGAAGAAACAATAGAAAAGGAAAAACGAGCTCCTTTCCTTCAATCATTCTCGGGATTAGCCTTTAATTAACTCTTGATTACATAATCTGGAGAGACCAAACTTCAACTACTCCTCTTGGCTTTTCCTAAGAAGGAATTAATAATTAAGAAATTCAGACGAAATCAAGAATCTTGTTGTCTTTAAATAACTCATCACATCACATACATATTTTAAGTTTATAATAATTTATCCACTCATACATTAAACCTTCAAAATTAGCTAGGCGAAATCGGAAGCCTCTTAGCGAATTTTTAAAACTTACAATTATTTTTTATATTACTAATCAACCAACTAAGTCTCACTTCTGAATTAGTTAAGATAACTATAATCATCTACTTCCGTTCACCTTATTCCTTTACAAATCTAAGATAATTCTTATTCTAATCTTTTAATCTACCGCAACTTCCATTATTTCCATTTTAATTGAGACTCGAAACAAACTATGCCGAAACTCACGTAATAGACTTTCTCCTTAACTTACCATAAATTGAAAACTACACTGACTGGATAATGTGACCTTCACACAAATAGCCGGCGATATTCATTATTTACTTTTTCTAGCTATATATATAAATTATATGTTATTATATAATTATATACATATAATACATAAATTATGCATATATTATATTTCAACCGAATATTTTAATCTAAATGATTGGATTAACAACTATTTGGATTAATTCTTCTCTGATTAAAACGCAAATCCCCGTCACAGCTTATGGAAACTTGTATAGTACTTAGTTACTTCAAAAATAAGAAAACTATGTGTATGCCCATTGGAATCCGCCAAAAGAGAACTATACTGACGTACGTGGAAGAAAGTTGTGGGGGTATTTTGTGCTAACTCAGCTAATAAATTGTGCTGTACGTGTCTTTTCCAAGTTTGACACCTACAAGTCACACTAAGTTAGGTACCTCTCATCATCAACACATTCATTATCTTATTGGTAATTAAGCCTCATCATTACAAAATTAGACTTTTATGAATTAGTGTTCAATTGCAAGTGACAGGTTCTAGTTTCCTACTAGACGTTTATTATGCTACAAGAATAAAACCATGATGGTACAAGAGGAAAATATGAATGAAATTACACAGGCTTTGAACTTTCTGGTTGGTGGATTTACGACTCTGTAACCTCCGACTCAAAGGATAAAATCCCGCAATTTTTAAAGTCAAAAGGCTAGGTTTGACTCTGTTAGATAATTTTTCTAGTTTATAGTTTCATACTCAGGCACCAAAACCATTAGCCAAATGACCAGAGTTAGAAATAAATGACATAAGCAAAAAAGTCGCTCCGGTGAAATTTATGTGTGTTGATTCGAAAGGGCGCAGCAGAAAGCTGCTCTTATTTAAACAGTATCAGATTTCTCCAGGGTAAGAGGTTGTGTGTGCGAAAGGTAAACTTCTGAGAGTATTGAAGAACAGACAACAGTACAAGCCGTTTAATTAACACGATTACAGCAATATACAGCTCAAACAAAGCATGAGGGAAATACCAAATCATTTAAGGAACACAGTATTACGCCAACCCTCACATTGTACAAATTTTGACAACGATACGAGGAAAGAAAGAACTAAAAAATTGGATCCCTATTGCTATTTTGGCATTATACACTTAACCCCTGACTGACAAAATACATAAGCGACAGAATTCTCTCTATATATACACACCAGTTTAAGGGATCCCCAAAAAAAAAGCCTAACGAGACTGAACACCCTATCCTGCTATGCTATCTAGTTGAACTTACCTTCGGTAGTAAATCGCATGTTCGCGCTATAGGCCCCTGCAAAATAGTCTTTTCCTGCGTCAATGCAAGTAACTGCTCAAAGCATTCAATTAATACTTGGAAGCAAGTTAGCATACAGATACTCGCATGAGAACAGCAGCACGGAAATTCTAGACCACAAAAAGCTGGTACTGCACTGATAAGAATGCCTGGGTACAAGTCAAGTACCAACTTTTTCCTTTTTCTTTTTTCCCAGAATGTAACTCCCCAACCCCTCAGAGAACTCCCTATCCAGGATCCCAATAATGGCCCTTCTCCGCTTTGTTCCCTTGGAGACTCACACCGCCGACTTATGGTTGGAGATGCAGGGTCTTTATCACTAGGCTATCCTTCCATCATCAAATCAAGGTACCAACTTCAGAGCTTATAGAAGTGGATCTCAAAGCAAATTCAAAGGAGAAACCACTGCAAACAACAATTCATGCAACAAACAGTTCTTTGTTGTTCCATTAACCCATGATTTGTTCACAGCTTTAAGAGATCATTGAGCATCACAAGCTTTACGGCACCATCTCCACCACATGTAAGAAAACCATGAGGAACAGTTTGAATATCTGTAACAGCTGCCTGAAAACGCAGGAGAAAAAATCCCTTTAGTTTTGCAAGCTCAGGATCTCGGTAATTTATCTTCCAACTATTCACGCATCTGATCAGAAAAGTTACCTGTACCACACCACCAAAGCCACGGGAGCTTGGCTGCAAGAAGGTGTGTCTTTCATGCAATTTTGGCCAATGAAATACTAATTTCGCATTTTTGGCATCCCAAAGTTTTACATCTCCATCTTTACTTCCCGTCAAGAAAAAGCTGGTATGTGGTATGGTTGATATTTTGGTAACACTCCCTGCACGAGATAAAGTAGAATTAGAGAAAGATCTCATTATGTACTGCCAATCAACTATCTACAGCATTTTCAGCCACGATCATCTAAAATGATCCAATACCTGTGTGAGCCTTCGGAATATACCAGAGCATCCCATTACGATTCTGATCACCGGTTTTCTTCTGCATGTCAACCATGGAATTCACACCATGATCACCATTTTCTGTATGCTTCTGTCTTTTTGTCTTTCCAGTAGCTATGTACCGGAAATCATGAAGTCCAACGTCACCACCTTTCCCACCCGTCACAATGAGAGGGGAAATAGAACCACTTCCTATATCATTATCAAACACTGCTAGAGAGCGTGCACCTCCTGGAAACAAGAACAGGGTCAATAATCTTAGCAAGTTAAAAGCTTATAACAGCTAATGAACTAAACAGAGACTATTATCAAGGTTTTGCTAAGGTTCTGAAGAAAAGCACTACATGTAGACTTTAAGTGGCTTATACCTATTTTCTTGCCAAAAAAGACAGTCACTGAAAATCCGTCATTTAGCTCGTGACAGATGAAATGTCCCTCTCTCTCAATCCTCCTCCGAATCCACCAATAATCCATATACATGTAGAATTTTCTTCTCATGAAGGTCACACATTTTCCTAGACAAGAGCGTTATCCTTTTGCTGTCGAGTAGAATTCTTCTACTTGAGGGTTCTCTATAGATCAGGTTCACTTCGTTACTAATATCTAGGGTGTTTAATCTTAAATTAAATGTTCTACCTTATGCTTTAAATTTGGGTCTTCGCGAAATTCTCTTTAATTGCTTTTCTAGCTTTATTGTTATTCCTATCCTTGTTCCTATCATTTAAAAACTGACATTCAAAAATAAATTGACATATCTTAGTTCTGCGTTTGTCTTTTTGCTAGAACTTAATATTAGGAACTGTCCCGTTCCTTCACAAAAAGGAAAACATATCAACAAACGAACCTTCATGACACATTATGGAGGCTCGAGATGTCGCTGGTGGAGCAAGTGTGTCCCATATGACAACATTAACACCACTGGAGCTATATCCCGCGGCAGCTATGATTGAACCACTTGACGTAACATATGTGACATCCCTGCAGTCATTACAAGGCACGGCAGGCTTTATAAGAAAGCAAAAGATGGGAACTATAACAAAAGCTTAACGACTGCATAGCAAGGAGCAGGAGAAACAGAAAACAATGAAGATAAGTGTAACTGCTTCATCTTTCAAATCATTCCGACAGTGTTACTAGCTGGAACTGATATTCATGGTGTCCTTCCGGTTACTAATGACACAATGAAAGACTAAGTGCAAGTAAGGAAAAATGGAAACAATTTCAAACGCTTCCAGCTCCCCGTCACCATCCAAAGACAGTATAGCGCATTCTGGTGGTTACGGGGTGGTGTTAGGTACTGGAGAGGCACCAAATAAATAAGAAAGCTTTTCTTTTAATAATATATCATTTCAGCTTCGAGACAATTTTGAGGAGATACTAATACTCAGTTTCGATGTATTATAATACTTAAACATGAAGTTCATACAATTTTCGCTGCTTATGGTGTATGGTAATTAAGGAAAAGAGAAGGTTAAGGCCTCCGAATGTTATTAAGTAGCAATGAGGCACTAAAGTACAAAAGAGAGAATATCCAAAAATCTAACTTTTCAGTTTTGATACTGGAGATAGTAATATTCAGTTCCACCTAACATAAAGTTAACACGATTTGGGTGCTTACGATGTATAATTATTAAAGCAAAGAGAGGATTCTGTTGGCCGAATGTTACTTCTGCCTCCTACTTCAAGCTGCCACGTGCACACAGTACCATCTGAAGCAGCAGATACAAATCTGTGACCACAATGATCAAATTTCACCGCAGATACAGAAGCAAGAGCATATGGTGGAGGGACATTTGCAGCAGGAAGCACTCCATATGTTGCAGTAGCTCTATCTTTGCCAAACTGCAGATATCATAATTTATTCTAAATACCATATCTTAAGAAACCACAATAACACAAGTATGTGCAAAACAAGTTCTCAATCTCATGTAAGAACTACGAAAAAGACATAGCCTACAAACAGTAAAAGAAAAAGAAATGGCCACACATATCATGCCACTGCATGAAGATTACTTAATACTTACTAATTTGCAAGTACAGAAAATATTCTACATTCCTTCTAAGAGTCAAACTTGTTCAAGGTGCAAATTAATCCTTACTGTTGCAACTGCAAAAAGATCTAACTAATCTGTTGATCATAATGTTTTACCTCCCACAAATATATGTGTGTATTGCTCGAGCCAACCAAGAAAAAAGGCCTTGAAGGGTGAGTTGAGAATGCCCTTGTCCTAACATTTTCTACTGTGGCAGGAGGGTCAAGAAATTCATCAAAGTCCTCTTGAACCCCCCAGCCAAGACTGGATCCACCCGTATTGGCATAACCTGGAAGCCCAAATGTAGGTCTTGCCAGAAAACCTGCACCAACAGTTGCTCCACCTAGCCCGAGGTGTGTGCCCTTTTTACTCCCGAGACCCACTCCAGGAGAGACGCAAGTAGGAATTGGTGTAGAATCGGATCCCGCCCAACCATTATGTGGCCAATCTGCTTCTTCCCAGACATTATCAGATCTGTTCGCACAAGGAAGTGCATCTTCCCAATTGAAGAATAATAATCCCTGAATCAGACAGAAGTAGATTAAGTGATCAGGAAAAAACGTCAT
This sequence comes from Nicotiana undulata, assembly GCA_005239495.1. Classification (NCBI taxonomy): domain Eukaryota; kingdom Viridiplantae; phylum Streptophyta; class Magnoliopsida; order Solanales; family Solanaceae; genus Nicotiana; species Nicotiana undulata. The sequence goes on along the minus strand of ML283944.1, from coordinate 62,828 downwards.
TGACTTTACAAATATAGAAGACTACTGGGAAATTTAAATGTGAAACAAATAAAATAGACATATTTACTTTATCGCCAAACTGTAATGCGCAGAGTCTAAAGACCAGAATAGGAATTTACCATGAATGTCTAACAGGCAAATTACTTCCCGAGTAATATAACAATATCAGAAGGCAGCTAACTGATATTTGCATCAATAAATCTCTTAAAAGCAAAATACTTTCCACTTACTATCCCTATTTAAAAACTAAGATCAGAATAACTTTCTGCACAATGAAATGATGAATTTGCAAAAGATCAGAGTTCATGGGAAGCGTGAAGCGTCAGATACAAATTTCTCCTATTGAAGTGACAGTTGGGATACATTTGTGACACCCTAGAATTTGTACCGTTGATATTCCCACACCATATAACAAGTTGGATACAGCGAACATGAAGGATACCACGTGACTCATCTTTAGATTCACCTATGCGTATCTCATATCATAAGTACACCTCTCAATGTTCATAATAACCATGAAGTACCATGCTCTTAAAGTTTCACAAACATGCAGCGAAATCAGTTTACCCCACCCCAAACATTTCAACTTATCCCAGTTTACTTATGCATCAAGTCATTCTTTTAAGTATGAAACTTAGAGCTGGATGTTAATAATTGTAAAGTGACATTATCCCTAAGCCACAAGTTTATTTCATGTTACGACCAAAATGATGTATCAGATGCATCCTAAACACTGGGAAAACATCAAATTCAGATGCATAAAATATAGACCGCTAAATAAGCCCCAAAGCACAGTCTCACCTTCCGATTGCTAGCAAGAGCAGCTTCATGTTGATCAATGGAGTTGATGCACAAAGCCTGCTCAAATACAGGAGAATTGCATTCGTTAGTTTCAAGAAAGAAGATCTGCCATTAGACCTGTTATCCCTAAGAAATAGAAAGTGCAATTCAATACAAAAGTTTTAGGAGAAGAATTACCTCCAAAAGTTCTCCATTTCTCTTATATAACTCTATCGGACTACGAAAAGGCAAAACCTTCTTTGTATGGTTCGTATCTTTTACCCCAGAACTTTGGAAAGGATGATTATTTGGTGACAAACAAGCAAGAGGAGATCCAGCTGCGCTACTTGGACTACCAAACCTATCGTCTCTGTCACAAGTGTCCTCAACTTCACACTCTCTTACAATGCTGGGGTACATTTCATTCCATCCCTTAAAGGACTTTAACAAGGTATGCTGTAAAGATTTCTGGTCTTGAAGCACAAATCCGTAATTAGCTTCCTTAAGCTCAGAACAAATGTCCCATAATGCTGATAATTCATCTTCAGCAATCAACTTATCCAAATCGTTATTTCTATGACTAAGTTTAGTATCTGGCGCTTTATGCAGGGACAGATGATCTTCAGACCAGAAAAGAGTAGTTGCACCTGGATCTATGCTCTCCAGCAGGATGGATGCAAACCTATTCACACAGTAAGAAGAGATGTGAGTACATGTGATCTTTAGTATCTCCGCCAGAAGTCCTGGAACCATCCCATTGTGAGTTGAGACATTGTTGCCATTTACACAGTTTAGTGAAGAGGATACACTGGGATGTCTGCCTGGAGGTAGAAACAAACCGCTTTCTTCATGTTCCGGAGATAGCAGATTTAGTTTGTATTTCAAAAAGCTAGATACATATCCCCAAAAAGAAGCAACCATGAAATGCCATCTCTCTTCCGGAACAGACAACATAACATCCCCAAATTGTGCCTGTGGCATTTGATTCTTGTTCAGAACAGAAGATCCAGCATCATGAATAGGTAAATCGTGAGCCACCGTCTCTCGAATCTCACAAAGCAGTTTTTGTATATCCTTTATGCCTGTCTCGTCTGAAGTTCTTGCCATCAAGAGAGGCTTCACAATCAGGAGAAGAACACTGTAATTTCTTTGCACCAAAGCAGATGCAAACAGTAACAAATACTCTGTTAAATCAAGGACAGTGAAATGAGTCCCCGCAAAGTTTTCTGCAGAAGAAACTGAAGAAAACTGCATTGTGGCTCTAAGACTCCATAATGACCAAGACAACCTCTTTTTATACAGCTCTAAGACGGCGCCATAAATATTTTCATCAGCTCCATTACTCCTAAGGGCGAATGACTTCAAGTAGAAACAGTCCATGCTACACATAATGATGTATCTTGCAGAAATATAAAATAATTCTCCAGATACTTCAAGAAATAGCTTGGGAAGGAAAGCATACAATGAGCAACCATCAAGTCCATGGCCTTGCTCCGTTGACAGATATTTATTTATGTAGTCTTGCAACAAGTAACATCCTGTATACGCCAAACCACCGTTGCAAAATGACAAAAAAATCTGAAAGAAGAAATAGGAAAAAACTGACAATCAGTCCTTTGAAAACAAAAACCATAAACATAACACGTGTTCCATAAATAAGTAGAGATACCAAGTACATAAGATGTAGAGGAATTAAGGAGAACTTCATTTGAAAGGATGCAAGTGTCGTCATCAGTTCATCTTGAAAAGCTTCAACTGAAAGCTTGTATTCTTCATTCTCTGATACAGTATCCATGTGTCCCTGAAGACATATCATATCATGGTCTACCCAGCTTGGATGTCTCCTTAACATCTTAGACAAGTATTGCATAGACAAGTCTGATCTCATGTGTGATTCTATCCGTAAAGCCACATCCAATGATAGCCAGTTTGATGAAGTTTCATTTAGCATTGCACTCAGCATTTCATGCAGGTCTCCAGAGTCCAAATTATCAGGCACACTTCCTCCAGTTGAACCACCAATGATGCTCACAGAAGATGAAAGGCATTCCAAAGCATCAAGCTTACATAGAAAAAGATAGGAAACTTTTTTGAGAATGCGAAAAAAGATAAGAAAACTATTAGTCCTTCGACGAAAAAAATCTAATTAAAATGAACATACACTAGTACATCCATACACACGACCAGGCTGGCTGAGAGGGTCGCCTGGCATTCGATAACATTAAGGTATACCCCAGTAAACTGACTTATAGTCATAGAAGAAAAGGTATAATAAAGTCAATGTGTCTTACTTTGATGCTAACCAGTCACATGACTCACTTCAGTTGCAAGATAGCAGCAGTTATAATGCAAACACTTATCAGCAAAAAAAGCTTAGCCATAGTGGTAGGCCATCCTACCATCGCTCTGACGTGGTATTTAGGAACTTAATCTGCTTTTAGTAGGATTTAGGTTGATCATTTTACCAAAATTTAGTTTAGCCTTGATTTCAAAAGCCTAATCTAAATTGGGTTTATCCAAGTAGTACTTGACATGCAAAAGACGTTCTAGATTGGGGTTGTGCTAGAGAATCACTTTATAAATTAAAATGTTATTCTTTTTAGTTCTATATCTAATATGATAATACATGAATGTTGCTAGCTATGTATTGACTTGAAAAAGAGAACTAATCTAGATCAATGAATTTTCCAAAACTTAAATTGCATTTAAAAGGACCTCAGCCGAATTTTGTTATATGAATCTGCTTTACAATAAAATCATTTCTAAGTGCTTGAGAGGACATGAAGTTGGTGAAATGTGACAGTTAAAGTATGAGGTTAGGGCATTGGGTGGTGTTTTGTGATAATTCTGTATAGCAAAGAGAAAAATAATGCTTACATATTGGTAAAAACAAGTTATATGGAGTAGTAGTGGAAAGAGTTATAATGGAAAATAAATTACAGCCTCCAATGATGTAAGTCATTTAATTCATTTGGTGTAAATTAATAGGTTCAGGTGACCAAACAGCGATGATTTCATCACGAAAAATATTTCACTTAGACCTAAACATGTAAGTTGTGTTCTAATCAAAGTTAGATCAGTTCTGGTCCTTCTGGATTTCAGATCTCAAAGAGGATAATATCAAATTTACAATTTCGGAGTCCTCAAAAGAACCTCCCTCCCCCCCCTCCCCCCCCAAAAAAAAAAAACGCTTGC
>ML283944.1:8044-58714 GCA_005239495.1 Nicotiana undulata | reverse complement strand
CCCCCCCCAAAAAAAAAAACGCTTGCGAATCCCCAAAATTTAGGGAAACCAAATGAATTAGATGAACTTACAGGTAGACCGCATCTGCTTAAGGCAGTGGCCCTCATCAAGATCGCCCATCTACTCAAGGCAGCAGCATTTTGCTCCCCAATAGCATTCTTCATGGTAGTTTTGGCTGCTAACATTAAGCAATAGTCACCAACACTTGGATCTAAGAAAGCAGGTTGACGGGATGAGAATATTGACTTATCGTTCAAGGAACCCGTTGGGAAAGCAAGCATTCTAAGAAAAGCATGTGAGGGTTTTCCCAATATCCACTGCATATGAAGAGCTTTAAATGAGTACATAAACAAGGGAACAAGATGCAATCAACACAATCCCTTGAGGAAAAAAAAAGCATCACTCTCTCTAAAATCTAAACTTCTAGCAGCATACCTCCAGTATGCTTGCAAACCAGTAGTCCCCTTTGGCAAGAGCAGATGGGAGAAGCAATTTCGAAATAAGGTAATGCTCTAGCGTTCCACCATAACCTTCAACAAGTCGGCAAATTACAAGCGCAAGCTGCTCATCCCCAAGATTCTTCACACAAACAGTGACAGCAGATGTGGTATCTCCTCCAAGCAAAAAGAAAGCAATTGCAAGCTCCAACTGATGTTTTCCCAGTAACACGTATGCATTCTTTAAAGCAGCTGCCTTATTTTTATCTTCCTAAACAAAGGGAATCGATGAAACTTCTAAGCAACTAAACGTTGAGTAACGATGCTCAATAAGAAAATACAGAAGACTAAAACTTGGATTACAAACAAATTAACAAAGAAGAGTAACAGTTTCACATCGAGAACTCAACATTTTAAAACAGAGCTAATGTGCAGATGAATTAATTAAAAATTGTGCTGCTCTTCATCAATTAAGACATTTAAGAGTACTCATGAAACCACCAATTTGAATCTAGTAAAAAACGAACTACAAGAAGAATATGTGAGAAGGCAAGTTAATAGTAATGAAATCTTTTGCTTATTCAACCCAAAAGAAGAGATGTAAATTTAAGAGAAGGTACGAGAAATATAAAAGTAAAGTTTATGCACTTAATTTAACACGCTGTCAGATTTGCCTTAACATTTCAAAAGAATTATCCCAAATGTAGGGTATGGAAAGACAGTACACAAGATCATTTGATAACAACGATACGCTTTACAACATGTTCCTACTTTCCCTATTTAGATACTGGAACAGAGAATTTAAGAAACAATTCAAGATAAATGGGTCAAAACTCACTCATAGTTAATAGGTCAAAACTCGGTAACATTTCTTTGAAAACATTTGCATCAGGCATACAAGTAAAGTAGCAGACGTTTAAAAATTACCTGAAAATTGCGTGAAAGAAATGCCACCAGAGGTTTGTCTTTCTCATCTTTGCTAATCTTGAAAAGGCCCGCTAAAACTTGAAGCCTATTCAATGCAATATACAGAAGTGCACATGCCTTGGGATCTCTATTCTTCAAATATTGCTGTCTTGCCAGCTTTTCCATCTGCAGAAAACCCACCTGAGTCCGAGTTGCGATGCCAAATACAGAGGGAAAATGAAAGCTAAGGATATAAGACATTGGTTCTTCCTGTTTCTTTCACCCCTTTCAGAGGAAAGAGCAAGAGGAGTAGCTGTAGATTCAGTTGGAGATTTTGAGATAACACTCTATTATAGGACCTAGTCAATTTAAATTGCTACATTCAATCATAGATAGGGGGAAAAAGCTGAAACTGAATAAAGATGGCCCCTTTTCTATTTTTTGAAACTGAGAAATCAGTTCTTTCCTGCATTAAAACTTCATGGATAATGGGTACGCCACTCTATCCTTTTCCACTTAACTATTTGAGTTAGTTCGCCAACCAGGATTCAAACTCGTGACATCTGACAACCATACATCCTGTGTTATACTACCTTCCGTTGAACCAAAGCCCGGGGACTAAAGATTGTCCTCTTTACTACTGGTCCCGCAGTTCCAATCCACGTGAAAGAAGTAGTAAAAGAAGATTAGCACCCGACTCATTTTACAGCAGAGAGAAAGAGGTTTACTCATAAGCCATGATATACTCAAAATGAGGAACTTCTTACAATAGGCTGAACTTCAAAAAAGAATTAGAGAAATATGCATCATACTCCTTGCGTCCAATTTTTTTTTTTTTAATTACCATTTGACATAGCATAGGTTTTGAGATTTGAATTTGACTTTGCTACTATATTAATAGGGGAAGAAAACACCATAGTAATTATTGCAAAGCTAGTCATATGGAGAGAACATTGTATCGAAGCCTGGTTTAATAGTAAAGTGAATTAAATTCTTGCAATTTGCAAAAGTTGTTTTAGGATAATATCATTAATAGGACAAAACATTCACATCAAAATATAAGAAGAGTGCCACTTAAATTGGATAGAGGAGGTAATAAGGTAGTTAAAATTAGTTACCTCACCGCACTATCACTTAATCAAGAAAATAAAGCTTCTTCTATCATTGAAGACACCTTACAAACAAGAAAAACCCTGAGACATGAGATTACATCAATTTTTTTGTAAGGCATGAGATTATATTATCATCTGCAGCACACCAAAAAATCCATCAATATTTAAGGATAAGAGTTCTTCAATACATAATACAACTTAACAAGGAAAGGAGTCTTCTCCTCCATTTCGGTTAAATAGAAAAAGAGTAGAACAGAACCTGAACTCCCAACCCCCTCACAAATTAGACCCAGCAAACATGGGTAACCTTAATCACAAAGAAGGGAGAGGATGGATCACCAACATAAACACACAACTTAGAGCCAAAAAGTATTTGATAAATGGACCTTGGGTCTAACTCAACCCCAAAAGCTAGCTTATGAGGTGAGGATTGCTCAAGACCATATAAGGAGACCAAGGACCTCAAATCCCTCCGATGTGGGACAACTCAACACACACACACCCACGCCCAGGCCTGCAAACTGGAGCGTGGACAACATAAATGGGGGCCCAACATTGGTAACAATAATTGGTATGGGCCTGATTCTGATACCATGATAAATGGACCTTATGCGTAACTCAACCCCAAAAGCTAGCTTATGAGGTGAGGATTGCCCAAGACTATGATACCATGATAAATGGACCTTAGGCCTAACTCAACCCCAAAAGCTAGCTTATGAGGTGAGGATTGCCCAAGACCATATAAGGAGACCAAGGACCTCAAATCCCTCCGATGTGGGACAACTCAACAATATTCCTAATTATATTTATGCACCAGAAAATCTAGGAATTGCAAGAATTTTCCATCACAAAGAGCCACATTCTCTTATCACAACCAAAAATGGCAAACTTATGATGACAAAGAGCATTCATACTTGCGGAGAACTATGTTAAAAAAAAAAATCAAGTGATGTGACCTCACATTATCTGTTTTGGGACAAATGGAGCATTTCCACCAAACTGAATGTAAGAATGAAATTAAATAGAAGCTGGATGATATAGGCAGAATCACAACTATACAAATTCAAGACACATCTTCAAGAGCATCCGGAATAAGTATTCCACCTCTTCTTGAATGTTGGGTCACCACTTGGCAGCTGTGGAACATGTTTCTAGTAATTCTGGGCATGAGTTGGACCATGCCAAAATCCATTGTTGAGCTATTGCAAGGTTGGAGCAGAGAGGGGACTAGTAAGAAATCTCTAAGAACTTGGAATACATACCTCAGGGCTCAGGCCATTTGGTGGACTGTCTAGCTTGAAGAAACAACAGAAACTTTTTGAAGGCACAACAAGAAACATTCACAGCTTTGAACAGAGATATTATTTTTTTTGTAGCTTTTTGGTGCAATTTGGTAATTGAACATGACGTAGATGGAATGCTAAACACAATAGAGGGTTTGCACAACCTGTAATTGTGCCTGATGCACTGGCGTAGTGCATAAATTTATAAAATCTTTAATTACTTATCAAAGAAAATAAAAGACACATCATCATTATTTTTTGTTACATTATAATTGATAATGAAGGTGAAGAATTGTACGCTTGATAAAATAGGAAGACCATGGACAGGCAAATGATAAACACAAGAAAGAAGATTTAATCTTCAAAGTCTCATTCTTGACCAGCGAAAGAGGAAGGATTCAAAATTGGGTAGACTAGTTTGAGAAGGGCAGGAACATTAAGAAATGTAGAGCACTATACTTGGACCACATCAATATGTTTAGTCCCTAAAACTGCATATTGGTAGTCTACATTAGGATGTTGGCATGGAGATGTTGAATTGTTTACAGAATATACAACTACACGGTACCTCCCAAAAAATAACCAACTGATACAGCTGATTTGTTTCATATCGTAAGTCCTACCCTCAAATCCCCCACCAGCTCCAGGAGTCAACAGTTTCACTTTCCCACTTTGCTCCGGTGGTGGAAAACTCACTTTCCCAAAACCTCACTTGTCATGCTACAACCGAATTCAAATCTTAATGAAAAAAAAAAGTACCTTCACTCGCAGTTGTGCCACACTTGTATACCATAATCCAACACCCATATCGCGCATTTCTTGCCAAGATGGTTCCTTAGATAAAAGAGAATCAAACAAATTCTCTTGGCAATCAGAGTGGAAAGCCCATCCAATCAGCCCCGAGTACACAACCAGCTCACCTCCTGATGGCAGTCTGCCAAATCGTTGAACAAAATATAGCTGCTGAAACCTCACAGAAACCCAAAACCTAGGAAGAAAAGACAAATAGCATCAATGAATGATAATTTAATTAGAAGCAACTACAGCTGAATAATACCCACAAAAATTCTAAGCCAATCTATCAGAGAATATTGATGCTGCATAGTTGAGCCATCGGGGGTTTTCTTTTTTTTTTTGGGGGTGGGAGGGGGGAGGAGGAGAAAGTTTTATCCATTTATATCACCATTTACAGATTTTGCCAACTCTACTCCAATCCCAAGCATAGGGAAGAGTGATGCAATACTCTCATTGAAACTTTTAATATCTATTTCTTTATGGCATTGGTGTCCGGACCAGCTTGTGCACACCTCGACTATTCCACCTGCTACCTCCCACTAGCACAAGTACCAGGTAACTCTCCCACCAAGGCTTAGGTTGATGAGAAGAAATCACCTAGTGTTTTTTGTCTCCACTGAGATTCGGATGTAAGTCCTTACGGTTCTCCACCCACTACAAAACTTAGTGTCTATATCTAAAGCTAAATTGGAATATGTTTTTCTTGTCTGCCAAAAACTAGACTTCTCTAGTTGATTATCAGTTATCACAATACACAAAAATTGACAGAACACAGAAGCTCAAGAACTTAACATAAAGGTTGATCATAAAAAGAATGTTTGAGCCTTTACAAACTTGGCAATTGGCATGAAGATATGTTCACACACATGGAAGATAATTTAATCTAGACTTCTAACATAGACTTTACCTTCGACCAGGTCCATCAAGGCTATTATAGGCAGAAGTTGACTGCATATTACTAACTTCATCTAGAAGATGAATAGCAGCACGAATTTGCATCATTTCAGTGGAAGATATAGTTGCAAAATTATGAAGTTTAGCAAAGGCTTCTTGAAAGTCAGTAATTTCAGATCTTGCAGAAGAGATAGAGAGCGCATTATCAGATGCAGCATATCCCCAGCTTGAGGAAGCTTGGAGGAAACCTTTTTGAACATCTGAAGGTCCCCCCCACTGAAATGACTTTTCCCCAGTGCTTAACAAGTCATGTCCTTCAAGATAGTTTGACAAAGAAATGGGAAATATTAAACCACTGAAGGCTCGATGGCAGCATATTTGCACCGATAACTTTGAGGAAGCTACGTGTTTACTGAGGCACTGCAGAGCTACATATGCACGTTTCCAGTTACCTATACACATTTGGAACACACAACCCTAAGGTCAAACTCAAATTAGCAAGTATTATAAGTCAAAATAAAATGACTGGAATTTCATGAGTGGGAACATAAGCAGATAAGAAACAAATTAGCAACAATCTTCTGATGACACACAAACCTGGCAGTATTTTCAGACAAGTAAAACATAAAGCTGAAAAAGAAGGTACAACAAAATATCCATTACACAACCGACAGGGTAAAGATTTAGAGGATAGTTACAGCCAAGAATAACAAATAGAGAAACAAAACCCAGTACAGGCAAATGATGTGGGTAGAAGATAAAGAGTTTCCTGTACTTTGCAATCATACAAATGTTTCCTGAAAGCAAGTGTGAGCCAACATCTCCCGGAGCAAATGAACCTGATTGCTTTCTGATTTTAAGGAAACGTTATGGGATTATTTACCTTGTAAAAAAATCTTCTTGGGTCATTAGGTTCATGTTGTAAGTTACAGGGATAAAAATATGAAGATTGTTATGCAGTGAAAAATAATGCAAGGTTTCTTACGTAGGAATTGCAATACCAAGGTCAAATACTAGTTGTATAATTAGTATGATTGTACAGGCTCTGCTTTAATTTTTTATGTTAAAAATTTATTAAGAATACCTGATTTATCATGAATATTAGTTTTGTAAAAAAGAAGTTTTATTTTATTTATTATAATAAATCACCTTACTGTAAGGGGAGTTCTGTTAATTTAGGTGCTCCTATCCAAATATTACTAATACTCATTTCCGCATTTGTTAAGCAAGTACCATTAAATGTTGCATTAGTGAACCAAAAGAGCCTTAAGTGTCATCTGCTTCTCTAGAAGAGCATCCAATCAACTAGGGTAGTTGGGATCTCAAAAGTGCTCCAAAAATGTACAAATATTAGAATATTCCACTTATTCGGAAGAGCACTTCTATAAGTCAAACAGCCCAATAAAAATCTAAATCAATTTTGGCAGCAGTAAGCATTAGATGCTCCTATTGCTATTAGGCATGTTCCTGACTTCCACAACCTCATAATTATGGCTGGGCATCGATTCATTTATGCTGAAGAACCAAATTGCACACAGCTGAAACGATTTCACAAAGTTTAATGTATTCTAACCAGCTTTGGTTTAATTCTCAACACTGAATATCACCATCGTGAGTTCACTAGGAGAGCCTAACAATTAAAAATGAAGACAAGGAATAAACTTAAAAAACAAGCTCAATTCCTTTTCAAGTTTTCTTTCCTTCATAAGACCAGGTTTTGGCAGTAGGAAAGATGGAATACCGGTTGCTAAACTAAAGAATAGCGTTGCTGCTGAATTCTGTCATGTCTTACAATAGGACAAAAAGATAAAAATAAGGTATAAATCGCAAAGAAATTCTGATCTTCCCACATCAGGAGGGCCAGATACTACGTATTAAACCAAACAACACTAAATTAAATTTCTGCTCCTAGTTTATTTATCCCTAATGAGCTCATCAAATGACTTCTTGTCCTCCTAAGGACGATACTCGAGGCATTTTTTTTATAATGACGATACTCGAGGCATTTAACGAGTATTTAACCAAAACCAACTTTAAAATGCATCATTACTATTATCTATAGATTTACCCTTCTCTCGAAAAATGCACCTTTACCTCCTTTTTTAAAAAACTTTTTTTCCCAGAGCAAATCAATTCTTCAGAAAACAGTCAAGAAACAAGATTTTAACTTTAAAATGAAAGTCCATGTGTCATTACTTTCAGAAATTTAACTTTTACACAAAACTAAGATATTTGGTTTTCAATAAACCTGTTCATTTGTAAGGCAAGCAGGACACGGACACATATTACCTAGTTCATAAAAGAAAGGAAAGCCTAATAAGATAAACAATAAGATCCATTGGTCAAAACGGGATGATTATTACAAGACAATTTCTGCTGATCAGAGACAAAATTCGGACCCTATAAGTATCACGAAAAGTAGATTAACATTGGAGAATTCTGTTCAAATTGTATGCTTATACAAGAAATATTTGACTTTACTAGCTGAAGAGTAAAGAATGTACTTCAGTTTTTAGTTTGTCAAGATTCTGCTAATTATTTGGTTTAGAAGTTCAGATGTAATAGATTATTAGAATTTACTTCCTAGATGCACATGCAAGTTCCTTAAAGCAGCCAACCACAAATTAATTCGTTAGAATACAACAAATGGTTTGCCTAAATCGTATTAGAACGTCTTCCATTAAAGAAGAAGAAGAGGACCTGGGTTTTTGAGTTAGGGGAGTGGGGGAAGCGGAAAGAGCAACTACCAATTCATAAATACCTGAAAGTAAGTTTACAAGAATTGCCTCCGGGTGAACAAGAGGAAGAGATCCTCCTACAAGTTCTGCTATCTCTAAAATGCTCCAGATCTCATTTTTAACAGAAGTAAAGCCTTCTTTAGATTTTGTCAAGCTACTAAACAGTGAAGTCTCATTGACCACTTCCATTTTCAAGGGGAAATTAGCCTGATACTGTGCATAGTCACAATTTTCATGACCATAAAATATTGGCACTTTATTAGAACCATAGTGACAGACAGAACTCTCCTTGCAAACTTTTCCACCAAGCTGGGGCAGAAGCTTCTTGTTCATAAAGTATGAGAACTTGCTAAATAGAGAAATATATTCATCATGAACAACCACTATCATGGCTTTGGGTCCCCAAAAGAAGTCTTGAATGGTAGGGTTAGTATCACTTGCTGCAAGACATACCCAGATGTTGCCTTCAAATGATTTTTCCGGTTCCAAATTGCATTGACCTCCGCACCGCTTTTGAGTAAACACCTGCACCTTACCTCTTGAGCAAACTCCAAGTAAAAACTGACCATTCCCTATGGTCAGCCAATTTGAAGCAACAACCTCTGCATCAAAATATAAAGTGTCTTCTAGTATAAAGCTGCCAGCGTCCTCAATTCGCATACATTCCCATATATGAATAGCAGAAGTACTTAAGTGACCTTTTGAGATAGTTGCAATTTTTCTGCCACAGACACTTGCAGATATAGCCAAAATAGGCCCTTGCTGCAAAGCAATCCTACCAACAAGATCCCATTGAGAATTCAAGCTCCCAGCAGGCACACTTCTCCATAATAGCAAGCTACCATCAAGACAACCAGTGATCATATGATAAGCAAAGTAGTTGCTATATAAATTATTAGCAAAAATTTCTTCAGTTAAACCAGAGTTTGTGGGACAGATCACAGCATAACTTGAAATCTTATCATTGTCGTGGGGTTCTGGCAAAACTGATGAACAAGGTTCAACAGAGACAAGGTATGTATATCCAGAATAACTACTCTCAAATTTCCATATATTGTTCTGCAAGGTGTTTGCACTGTCAAAACTGCAACCACAGCGTGTTTCAGACAAATCATAGTGATGAAGGTCAATTTTCCACGATAATGCCTGAAAGCCTTTTTCCCACACAGCAAACAGCAAAAAGCTATTTAAAATAGTTTTGTTGCAAGTGGAAGGCAACGGAATTGAAAAGACGCTATCCGGTCCCTGTCCAAGACTTCCAGCGGTAAGTGGTATAGTACATATTTTGTCACAAACTATTTCCAATTCTTTAGTTTTCACAGCCTTAACTACTAATAAATCTATTCCATCTGCATGTCCAATGACAAGAATACGTTCTTCAATTAACAGAGTGGGTGCCCATCTTAAGCTTGTATACTTGGGTTGTTGAGGGAGTGCAATCGCGCCTTTTCCAAACAGTTTCCAAGATGGGCTCAAAGTTGGGAGGCCCACAATAGTATTTGAAGCAGAAGAAAACAACCAAAAGAGGAGCTTTCCATCAGTGTCCAGGGAGGCAGCAAATTCCAACTCAGATAAACAAGGATGAATTGCAACTTGCAGAATTTTACTGCAGTGACTATCTGCATTTGAAAGTCCCCTTGCACATAGTGATAGTAAACATTCAGTCTGACATTTATTTGGAGGCAACTCATCTGTGCTACTCAGTTCTGAAGATACCCCTTCACCTTTGGGGAATTTTGAAGAATATAACTGCATCCAGGCTAGAGAGTTACTTGGTAATAGACTAATAAAAGAACACACTGTTGGTGGACCAAAGACCTGATTTCTCATGATAAGGACTTTATTTAAGAGCAATCCCCTTGGCACCTCGTTAGGACTGTTCAACTCTTTTCTTTTCCACAATGTCACCCTTGGGGCTCTCACTGGAGAAAAATCATCAAGACAATGAATAGCCCAAAAGGTCAGTGTCGCTTGAGGACCTACGGCAATCAACCATTCACACCTACCAGCATTGCTTTGTTGATGTTCACCTGATGAGGAATATGTCACAGCTTCCCCATTGACAGTTATTATACCATTGATATCTGTTGCCCATCTTACAGACACATCCAAGCCCAGCATTCCATTTAATGCTTGGTTTACCTCAACTACAGCGACAAGACGAAAAGAGAATTTACTCAATTTGTGATCATTACTATCCTTGCCAACTTTTCTAACCCTCCCATCATCAATCTCATTCCAGAGCCTTACAGCTCCATCTAAACAGCATGTTAATAACACCAACCTCCTAGAATAGCTGCCATCTCTAGTTGACTGTGTAACTAAAGATGGTCTCCACTGAATCATAGAAACTGGTAACGGATGGGGTAGCATAGCTTCTAAATGTCCGGAGCCTGCATCTCTTTGACATACCAAAACACATTTGTGTCCTGCATGGATTTGAGAACCCGAACCTTCAAAGTGCAAACTATGTGAAGGTGCAGCAGCCAAAGGTCCTTCAATTGACCAAGTAGCAGAAATCAGAGTCTGAGGCAGTTCTGGTTTAAATCTCCAAGCTATTTCCCAAGACCTCTCCTTCTTTCTCCATAATATCAATTCAATGCCACCTGAAACTATCCCATCTCCTGATCCCGTCCATGTGATTGAGTCCACCTTTGTAGATTGTACTAGTGTTGAGGTCTGGCTCCAACAAAAAGAACCTGAATATGAGTAAATAAATTTATACATCTAAGAGGGATGGGAGAGAGAGAGAGAGAGATTTAATATCCAATTAACCAATAGTCGTAATTAATGTTAGCAAAACAATTGCTTAAAGTTCCATATTCATATCCAGTGAGAACCGGATCACCTCCTAAACAGAATAGCTTTTGAGTTTAGCGCATAGGATCCAACTAATCAAAGAGTATTCTTTTTATTTCCAAGTACATTTCGATGATACACAGCTCTAACTATGTAACCTACCAAAGAAAAAAGCACCCTTTCACCAAGTTGGACATCCCGCTGAGCCGTTCTTGTTAGGCATTGATTTTCATCTAGCTTTAACCTCTAGTTTGCTAGAACCCCTAATTTGCCTTAAATAATTCGCTGTTGGACTGTTGAAATGAAATAGGCTAAAATAAAGCCAAATGAACACATGGATTTCAGTAAGCCACCCTAACTAATTTGTGATTGAGACGTGGTTGATTAATTTATTGATTTTTACTCTCTAGTTCTCGAGTCAGTTTTGCGCTGTGATCAGAGAATTGTCTTCTATAACTCCAACCCAAGGACCATAATACAGGTAACTTAAATTGCTGCCAGAGGATAACAAGCCAAAACATTTGCTCCTACTGTAAGAATATTCTGGCCATTCTCCAATGCATTACACTGCAACTCATGCATCGACTGTGCCACGCATATTGCTTGATCCAGAGATCCAGAATGAAAGCAGTTCTACATCAAATTACAGGGGTATATCTTAAATATTCATCCAAACTAAAGCAACGAACATGTAACACACCTTTAGATAAGTAAGTAACGTTGTTAATCAAAAAGGCAACAAGACAGTGCTGGATAGGTAGAGAAAGGAAAAGGATTGTTCCTTTATTAGATTAATAAAGTACAACAAAGTAATCAACGACATAGCATATTAATTCATACATTCGAGAGCGACATCAGGAAACTGAATCTTACTATGAGAAGCGTCAGAATTGTAAGAAAACAATCCAATGCAGTTATCGAGTGCGGCGGCAAGGTCTCCAGAAGAAGGCGTCACTGGGGACCAAGCAACGGCGGAGACAGTGCCAGTGCCGTCGATTGACAGCTCGAGGACCTGCTGAAAAACTGTGCCGATCACAGTCTCAGTTTGTGAGAGAGGGTTAGGGAATTGACGTATGACGAGGAGAGACGAGGCACCGTAGGCGATCCATGAGTAGCCAGCGAAGTTCGGCTGCCAGTCAATTGCTGGCTCGAATTCGGATGGAGATTTTGATCGGTTCGGTGCCGGAGGTATGATCTCTGATTTGATCAGCTGAAGCGGCAACTGCGAAACGACGTCGTCTACTGAGTTACAGCAACTGATATTGTGACTCTCCATCGCGGAGAGTTTGAGAAAACGGAGGAGTTCCCGTCGGAAGTCTTGCCAGATTTAGCTTTCGAGTGAGTTGTAGACGAGCTTATAAATCTTTGTCCCCAAAATCCAAATTATGTTGGGTGCCCACGGGTTTCAAATAAGTCAATTGGGTCCTTTAACTCCTTACTTTAATTTATGTGTGAATCCACCAATAGATACAACTATCCAAGGATCCCATCATCCCATTGTTCATGGACAAGTTATCCAAATAAATAGTTATTTCCTCTGTCTAAAAACTCTCGGGGGTCGTTTGGCACGAGGACAATAAGTTATAGTGCTGGTACAAAAATTAATATCACCGGTTAACAAATTTGGTATAAATTATTCAGGATTAAAATTAGTACCGCTCTCACCAGACATATCATAATCTTATATTAATTTATGAAAACTTTCACAATTCAGGTCAAGCATGTTCACTATATTTCTGTCTCAACAATATTAAATAAGAAACTACATTTCTCATAAACTTCATCAATATCTTCTCAGTCATGAAACCAACAGAAACATCAATGTATATATAAACTTCGTAAAACAACACCAAACTGCTCAATTGTTTGTCCCACAAGGGAACCCAATAAACAACCAATACTCTTTACAAAATAACCACCACAATGTTTAACAACACCAAATAGTCATAGAACAATTAAGACAAGAATCAATTAAGTTGGGAACAGGGAAGGGATCATGCTTAATAGGCAAATTGGGTGGTGTATAGATACTCGTCACCTCACATATACACCACACACATGCATTTCACATAGCAAACAAGTGGGGACTCCTATTCCCTCAAGTCAAATTATACCAAACACTTACCTCAATTTCGTAAACAATTCACTGCTCTAGCACTGCCTTCCCTTTAGAATTCGCCTCTAATCCGCTCGAATTTAATCATAATTCGTCCAATGTTATCAATCATAGGCTAAAGGAATCATCTTTATTGAAAAGCAATGGTCTTCTTAAGTTTCCCTATTAAATTTCGAAAATTCACCCCAAACCCGCTTGGTCTAAACTCAAGGTTCGGACCAAAACTCGTTTACCAAATCTCCCCGAGCACGGATATACAATTGGTATTGGAATCCGACCTCAATTCTAGGTCCAATTCCCCAAAATTTAAAATTTCTAAGTTCTACCCCAAAATCAAATTTTTACCATGAAAACTCTAGATTTTTTGTTGAAATCATTGTTAAAAGTTGTTAGGAATTGAAATAAATTAGTTATAGATCACTTACCAACGTTTTGGAGAAGTTTGGATCTTTGGAAAATCGCCTATGGAGGTTTAGGGTTTTAGAAAATTGAAAAAGAAGGAAAAATCCCGTCAAAAAGCTGATTTAACAGGTTGCGGGTCTCGCATTTGCGAACCTTGGACTTTCCGGAATATATCACAAATGCGAACAAGACCTCGCATTTGCGAACATGGTCCTTCGCACTTGCGACCAAGGACCTCGCATTTGTGAGATCAAGGACATTGACTTCGCATTTGCAAAGCCCGACCTCGCATGTGCGAGATCAGAGACCTGCACACCAGATGTTCAACTATTGGGATATTTTTTTAAGTCTAGACACTATGTAGCCTACCCGAAACTCACCCGAGCCCTCGTGGCTCCGAACCAAACATGCACACACATCTAAAAACATCATACGGACTTGTTTGTTAAATCAAATCATCAAAATCTACAGATTTTGCCTCAAAACTCAAGATTTTCTCAAGAACACTCAAATTTCTAACTTTTCAACCGGATGTTCGAATTGCATCAAATCGACTCTGATTCTCATGAAACTTCACAGATAGGACTTACATAACATAACAAACTTGTTCCGGGCTCCGGAACCAAAATACGGGCCTGATATCATATATTTCACATATTATTTCATTTCTTTATTTCTTGAATTAACCAACAGAACAATTTTTTTCAAAAATTGTTTTCTAGGGCTTGTGACCTTGGAATTCATTTCCGGGCGTATGCCCAAGTCCCATATTTTATTGCGGACCTCCCGGGATCGTCGGAATACAGATCCGGGTTCGTTTACTCAAAATGTTGACCAAAGTCAACTATAATCAATTTTTAACTCTAGAAATTATTATTTCTCACATTTTAACACAAAAGCTTTCCGGTTTCACGTCCGGACCGCGCACACAAATCGAGGTATTTAAAATTAATCCTTTTAGAGTTATTAAACCTAGAACGGAGTCTAAATTTATAAAATAACTTCTTGGGTCATCACAATATACCATCACCTTTAAAAC
Organism: Nicotiana undulata; assembly: GCA_005239495.1. Taxonomy (NCBI): domain Eukaryota; kingdom Viridiplantae; phylum Streptophyta; class Magnoliopsida; order Solanales; family Solanaceae; genus Nicotiana; species Nicotiana undulata. Next base: position 44,193 of record ML283944.1, on the reverse strand, counting down.
TTGTCCCGTTTGTTAGCTATAAACTTAAATTTTACCAGACCTTATTACTATTATCCTGTAATATGGCATGGTGACTTGTCAAAATTTTATCATTTTAGATATAGTAAATTTAATTTGAAACTTAAATGAGGTAAATTATTATATTCTATGGATAATCTATTATTTATATACTATATTAAAAGCACGAACGTCCTTATCGAAATGTCGTTCGTCTTTTTTACCCCTTTAAAATAGAGTTCACACGGGATAAAATAATCATTTAATTATTTTACTATATTTAGGAATAATCATTTAATTCATTTCCTACTATTTAGGAACATTCATTTAGTTATTAATCTAATACTTAAAACTTTTATTTTTCAATTTCTTTTTAATACTAAAATTTTAAACACTTTCAACTAGGAAAGTTTTCGTTATTCAACTAAAACTAAAAAAGTTTCGTCTTTCAACTAACTTAGGAAATTTTTATTCTTTTTGAAGGAAAGTATCGTAGGAAGTTTTTTAGTTAATAAACTTTTGACAGATTACTTCTTCAAAAAATATTAGGTAAAAACTAATTTTCTTTTTGGTTTTGGAGTCTTTATTTTTTCTAATAAATCATTAAACTATACATTATTTTACTTTATATAAATCCTTTCCTGTTTCAAATTATATATCCAATTGTTTTTTTAAAAGAAGCTACAATTTTATGTTTTCACGTCAAACTTTACGTTATTCGAGCGATTCGAGCAACAACTATAAAATTAAGAATTTTTAGGTTCTTCTTTGAGCAACTTTTGTTATGATAGTTGAATTTTGCATTCACGTTTATATTAATAGTTAAATTTTGCATTCACGTATTTATATTGATAATAAAATTTGCATTCACGTATTCAACAAGTACATCTTTATTTTTATACTAGATGAGGAAAGACTTGTATACAGACCCAACATTATAATCCCAAAATTGTTGTTTGTTGTTACTCAATTAATTTTTTGATAAATAAATCGATCATTGTTATATTCATTTAGTAACTGATAGAGAATGAAATTGGGATAACAATTTACAATTAATTTATTTTAATAATTTACAAATAAATTAAACTATAAATTATAACCAGCTTAAGTTGCTCCAATTAACATACAATGACTATGTGTTATAATATTCTTTTTAACATTCATGTCAAATATAAACATCAAATTGAAAAATTGATTTGAATGGTATTATTTCCTCAGTGTATTTGAATATTTAACAAGATAATACATTAAAGTTACAAGTGTAACTTATATTAACAAATTTTTTAGAATAAAAAACTTACCAATCTATTTGTAAACTAATTTTGAATACATCCAAATTGGTCTTGCAAGTATTTCAACAGTGAAAACAATCAACTATTTCATGAAAGTTAAACGAACGACATTATTCTTTACAATACGATAAAAGTTGAAAAAAACTTATGATTTTACTTTATGTCTTGTATATAACAAAATTAAGAGAATTTTTAGTACAATATACAAAGAGAACTTCCAAGGTGACTGCATCAGTAGAGATGCAATTTACTACTTCAGACAAAGAGAACCAACTACATTAAACAAATATTAACATTATATTAATGACAGTAATTCAATATAGTAGTTCAAATTATATTTTATTATAACTCTTTAAAATGGAAAGATAATAAATATCTGATAGAAGTGCATATAAATTTTATGGGTTTTAGTTTTTTTTCTTAATTAAGGAGATAAGACGAATGTTTTTATTCTTTCTATAGATTTATCATATGTTAATTTTTATAGTGAAATAATATAAAACTTATAACAAATAATATTTTAAGACAATTTATTTTCACATCAATTAAGCATATAAGAGATAGCCTCCTAGATTAGGTGAACAAATCTCATCACTTGAATTAACTTTTAAAATTTAGCAAACTATTCTTCTTAAAATTATTTTTGACTATAAAACTTTATAGTTTGAAATCGCTTTCAAATAGTGTGTATACATGAAAACCTTTTAATTTTATTTTTTAAATTGTGTTAAACTAGTATGGATACGTGAAAGTTAATTTTTAAATTGTGTGCAAATTCAGGTGTTGGTACCGAGCGCTAGTCTTCTTACTTAGGGCCGGAGTTGGGACATCGAGGTAGCTGTTCAACGTTCACAGCATCTCTGTTTCTCTTTCTTGGTTTGTATTTAGTTCCTTGTTCCGAGATTGATGTATTGTGACAGTAGGATTCTTGGTACCACTCTTAGATGCTCATGACATGTTAACTCCAGGTCTTGGGGATAGTTGTTAGACTGTTTATCTCGTTTGGTTTTATTTAGAAATTCGAAAATTTAAAAATGTTTGTGAAATGTTGGAAATGAATTGGAAATTCTGAAAATAATATGTCAATGCGTGATTGTTGGCTAGCCTAGTTCCATGATAGACGTCACCACAACCGGCTTAGGATTTGGGATCGTGACGGTTAATTTTATCTTTTTTCTCCTTTTTGGGGTTTTTCATCATTTTCCCATTTATTTTATATTAAAATGAAATTTTTTATCTTCATAACTCACAACTCTTTATCTTCATAACTTATATTTTTAATAATCTCATAAACTCTCATGCCTTTCATATTCACAACCTCTAAATATTTAATGTGTAAGTTTATGATAATTTATTATATGTTCCTTCCACATGTACCTTTATAAGGAATTCTATGTTTTGGACAAATAAGATTGATACTAACTCTACATTCTGCTTATAATGGTTTGAGTTATCTATATGTCAAAGGTTGTAGAGCTGACAAGAAAAAATATACTAAGATATGGTTTAAATTATATTCGTTGTTGTTTGTTTAAGGTAAATGCACGGGGATATTCCATATAGGTGTAAATGTTAAGAAGAATGTTTTAGATAAAATGTCAAATAATGAGGCGAAGATTGAAATAAAGCCTATTTCGCAATTTTCATTAATGGTTTTTCATTTTGTCATCTTTAAGTTTTTGTTGTATAAGATGAAGTAATGATTTTTTTCAAATAATACATAGAGTTTGATATATGTTTTTTGTTGTATATAATTATATTATACAATTACAATAACTCTGAGTCGTGATTTTCTTTTATGTCGAAGTGAGATTCTAATGTACTTTTCTTTTTCTGTTATATATAAATTTATCATTTTTTTTATATGTTCTTAATTCTTTTTGCCTCTATTTCTTTTCTTCAATGAACTTTTTGAATTGTTTTTCCTTGTCTAAAGTTGTTTCTCTTCTAACACTCGTAACTCCTTAAATTTCCTTCAAATGAGTTTCATAAATTTATAAAATGTTTACTCTAACGTTCTTTCTCAAATTTCTCAGTTTCTTTATGTGTTTTCATAATACTCAAAAATTTAATTACTTATGGTGTTCAAAAGAAAAAGAAAGAAACAAAAGCAAATAAGGATGAGATCAAAAGAAGAATAGCCCTACAAAGAAAAATGTGGTGTTGTGACGTTTCTTGAGGAACAAAGATAATTCTACTACGATCATCATAAAATTTTACTTGTATTATGAAGGTTGTGCCAAAAAGGTTCAAACGTTCAATTCACTAGGCATTAATATTGACAATTTATAGGTAACTTTAAGTTAATATATAATGTAATCTAATTAAGAAAATCACATATTGCACATTTAGTAGTTTAAAAATCACGTTAGTAACTTTATGAATAAAGTATTTTTGATTTTCGGGTTTTACTATAAAAGATTGAAAACTTATTGAAGTTCATAATCAAATGTCAAAAATACGCATTATTCTAATTTTAGGATTTACACATAATTAATTTTGGTTCTTATCGTCATAAGTGATATTGACAGAATTTTTTGTTAAAAAGATTGAGTGATGATGTGAATGCTTGGTGAATTTTATTCCTTAAAGCGTGTCATTATCTCTAATTAAATATTGCAGTTACTCAATTAAATATCTATCATAAAAGCATGCTTTAACTAGCATAATAATACAATAATTAACGGAATAAAGTTTTTAACATTTATGTTGCAAGGTAAGAGGAGGAGGTTCTCCTAATAATCTTTTTTTCGAAAGTACGTATTTTTCTCATAGAAATTTGCAGCTTCTCAATATGCAACTAATAATAATTTATTTTATTTTATTTGCGTAGTTAGTTATTTTAAGAATCCATGCAATTTTTAATTTTTATTAGTCTTGGACTCTCTTAGTTAGATAAAACTTAAATAATCGTTATTGGTAATATATAATTGACTATACATCACATAGATTATTTGCTACAAATGAACTAAATCGATGAATTAAACCAAATGTAGTTTATTTAGTGACGATTTTATTTGTCATAAAAAGAGGAATAATATATGTATTTGTTATTAACTTGATATTTTTTTTTTAATTTTTTAATATTTCTTAAACTCTACATAAAGCACGGCTAAATTTACTAGTTAGTAATAAGTATGAGATAATTAACTAAACATGTACGAAGTGTGTTTTTTAAAAGATGAAAGGCAGTAAGTGAAAGAAAAAAATGATCAAATTTATCAATGAACTTTATGAAATAATCTAAATATGTCCTCCATTAATAATTAGTTACGTGGTAACACGTGACAGCCTTAGGTACTAATCAAATAGTATTTTATATGCTACTTAGATCCAATTAATGCTCTACGTGCTAGTACTTTTATAACTTGAAAGGCATACTACTTGATGGAGGTATATTTTACACTCTGTTTGAATCACTATTCCTTGTCGTTTTATAATATATCGTATTGTACTGTATTGTATTGTATAATATCATTTTATGAATACAGTATTTGAATAAATTGTATTGTTTGTTATTGTTAAATAACATTTTGTTGTTTGGTTTGATTGTATCATACTGTACTGTAACTGGTAAGTTTACTAAAATACCCTTAATTATTTTAAATATTTAATTAATCAAGAATTACACATAAAATTTATTTAAGAAAACTCCTTTCTACTAATTTATCACTAATTATGTCTTATATATAAATTAAGCAATTAAATTCATGCAAATTCTACCGAAATTAGTTTAATAAGTTAATAATATTAAAAATAATAATAAGTACACTATATTCATAATTAGATCATAATAATAAAAATTTAAAAAATAATATAAAGTAGACTCCATTCAGACAAAAGTAAAACAAAACCTTTGCCCGAAGAATATGGAGAAGCAACAGAATAACAAAATGAGTTTTTCACGTATGTTGGTTATTATATAGATTATGCATGGGATGTTGTCTTTGAGAATTTATATAGGTTATTAGACTTCACGTAGAATTCTATTATAGAATTATATGAGAAAGAGACTTTGCAATTATTTAGAATAAAAAAAGGTAAATGGTAAAATAGAATTATAAAGTAATAAGTTAGGGCACATTTAGAAAGAAAAATAGGAAACAATCTAACCATACCAAATCGATTATTTAAAAAAATAAGACTTTTCACTGTTCCAAAATAATAATTTAACAATACAATATAACTAATTTAATTAAACAATCAAAACAAACATTATTTTGAAAAATAATACAACACGGTACAATGGGTAACCATCCAAACAGGCTGTTAGACAATTTCCCACTGTTCCGTAGTTAATGTAAAGTCCAGTTATATCTCCTATTTTCATCTTGACTTTTGACATTTGTAGTAATTTTAAAGCGTCACGCCGTCATTGTCCACGAGAAAACATCCTCTACCAGGCAGGCGGCAGCAACCACAGCGACACGTATTCTCTCTTTTACTCTTCTTCCTTGGGTACTCAATTGAAGCTGTAAAGTCCCTCAATTTGTTTCGCCAAGCATTATAACAGCTACATATACAAAAAAATCCCAACACAAATGTCGCAGAATCAATCCTTGGAACAGAATTCTGGGTTCATGTCCATCGACAAGTTGGATCGAATGGCTAATTGGGTCGGGACAAGCGTGGCGTCGGCGTTCTTCGCCTCCCTTGAACGCTGCTCCTGCATCCACCTTAGCACCGCTCACGACGACATCGATGAATATGATGACGAGGATGAGGCCAAGGATCGCCTTCTTATGCTCAACAAACCCCTCTCTCACGATCACTCTTCTTCCATCACCATTAAGCTTTCTTCTTCTTGATTTACAATTATGTTTTCGCTACATATGCAAAGATGAAAAAAAATACTTCTTTTTCTTTTCTTTTTTTCTGTGCTTTTTTTGCTTGTAAATATTGTGTGGCCGTGTGGTAATGTCTGGCATGGTTCTGTAAATTGTGACAAAATTTGAAGACGTAAAGTTTGTTTTTTAATGTTACGAGCTTGTTGTTTCTGTAACTATTTGTGTTCTCTAGTGGACCTCTTAGTAGGGTTCAAATTCAGATGAAGATCTCACCATCTATCAGAGAAAAAAATAATGAAGGTCATGCCCTAATTCATGTTAGAATCACCAATTAACTTGAGTTTCATTATGGTGAAGAAGAAAAAAAGAGAGCTGAATTTTGGAAATAGTAGCTGATTCATCGTGGTTTTGTATGTTACCGTTTCCAGAAAATGCATGTATGTTGGCCGAAACGACAAAATAGTTCCATAAGTCCTCTGTCATAGTGATATTCCTGTGGTTTTTCAGACTGTTTATACCTAGATATATTGCATTCTGTAACATTAAAATTATATTGACCGGGGGCTTCAATTATGTTGAAAAAGTACCATACCTCTAAGGTTTATAAATTTAAATGCAGTGTAGTGCTGGGGGTTGGCCAAAGGGTCAACCTGATAAAAAGAACGACATAAAATGAAGTAACTCATATGTAAGAGATTGTATTTTTCTAAATAGATTTGGCTAACCAGATTTTTCATGTTTACTCGGTAAGTGGTGCTGTAATTTTGGAGGATCAATGAAAAGCTACTACTATTTTTAGTTGTGGTTTTCACTTTGTAGATTAATCTTCCGTCCAAGGTGGTCTTTGATTTCTTGTTGCTTTTGAGATATCGTTGCAGAATGTATCTCATTGAATTCCAAGCATGGTTCTCGCTTCCTCAACTTCTGTGATTTCAGTACTCTCTTAAAAATCCTTTATCTCTATTGCATCATAGATCATGGGACTTTCTCAATTTTTGGCTGTAGCCAAGGTTAAGAGGATACTGTATATCAGTAACTTTGTTTGAATGTCCTGTAGCCGTGCACAAACTGAAGCTTAGACTTATTGATATTCATGATATAATCTGGATGTCGTGTCTTGCTGATTGATTTGTTCTTCTGTCAACAGACAATTCATGTTGCTTCATTTATGAAGCTTATCTCTTATCTGCTTGTAGTCCTCCATATCTTCTTTGCTTCCAAAATATTTTAACTGATTTCCTTGATCAGGAATATTTTAACTGGTTTCATCCCTGCATTGTATAAATTAATGAGCATTGTTGAATTTAATTAGCTGATTTAAGCAACTACTCTTCCTGCTTAATCAAAATTTATATAGGTTCTATTGTCAGAAATGGAGCCCAGATAAGCATGTATACTACCCAACAGAATGTGTAATTCTTATGCTTTACGAGGATGTGTATGACTGCAACTTTGTCATCTTTTTTCATTTATCAATCTGATGATATTTGAAGACTGACCTCCTCGACTACGCCAACTCCACTTTGTGTCCACCAACCTTTCAGTTTCTAGTGTGTTCGATGAGGACTGCAATAACCAGGTCGCTCTATGCAATTAGGAACGACTTCTTTGGATAATAAGCTTGTATGATGAATTGTTAGCATTATAGATTCTCTAAAAACAGTGGATAAGAATGGTTGGTTGGTTAGTAAACGCTAATTTTTACTTAAATTTTTGGGTGGTGGAGTGATAGAGGGTGTTCTCTGTGCTCATGCAGTTTCTGTCTTGTGGATTCATTTAGTATTACTTCTCACAATAGTTGGGGAAGGCTTCCAAGACCAGGATTACCTTGTCAGGATGCACATATTGGACGGACTAGAGTTTAGATAAGATGTATTCCTGGAAGAGAAACACTAGGATGGATAGGATCATAGGAGATTCGCTGCGTACTGTACTTGTTGAGAGAAAAACAAATTGTGTCTAGTATGTCAAGTAATTGGACTTTCGTTGATTGAATAACAGTGACAGTTTTGTGAAATCCTTCAAATGTTATGACTCTATTATATGATTCTTTTTGGAGACACTAGCAGAGAAAATATTTATAACTTGCAGAGAGGTAAAATCAGTTTCTATCTCATATGATTCTTAGATAAATGATTCTTGGCATTGTCATCGTTCCTATACTTGAGATAATTAGCTTGGTTCATAAGATATATTTGCTTTGGTTTTGCCCGAAACTTTTCTACCCTAATCTTAATTCTCCCTTGATTCCTCTTTGAATTCATTCATTTTGTGAGAATATCTACTAAGTACTACCAGAGATTATATTATTATATGCTTTACTAAAATCGAAGTGTTATTTGTTAGAGGAAGTGTAGTAAAGGCTTGAGATGAGAAGGATCCTGTTCCCAGTATCATGGATCACAATGCAGGTTTAGCATAGTCCACATCAAGAACTAGCAACTACAAAGGAACAACTAAATAGGTATGCAAAAGTCTGACTGATTTATTATTTGAATGCTCGCATTAACAATAAAAATAAAAAAAACACTTGGCTTTTCCATCTCCAGTAATGCTGCCATTGATCCACAGTTAATGGTAGATCGTATTACTCTGAAATGCTGCACTTTTCACTCTCTACCGATAAAAGAATCCATTCCTTTCTCACAGACGTCAAATGTGTTGAAATAATTATTACAGTATATACTCCATTGTATATACCAATGTTGATAAGGGCTCTGACATGTGACTAGTTTCAAGTATAACTCATGTAAGATGATACTATTTGTCACGTTCCGAAATCCACCGTCGGGACCGTGATGACGTCTAACGTTGAACCCGCTAGACAAGCCAACGTCCCGGTTAATATAACTTATTTCCTTACTATTTGGCATTTAAAAGAAAAGTGATATACAAGCACAAATATAAATAAGAGTGCGGAAGATATGAAGTCTAACAACTTAAGTAAATAGTATTACAATATCCTTAATAAAACTCCCTGAATTGGTATCACAACTCGACGGGCTATCTAAGAATACTAAAAACAAAGGTATGAATAAACAAGTACTATTGTCTCAGAAATACAAAGAAAGGACAGAAAAAGGAATGAGATAGGAGGTGACGCCAAGGCCTGCGGACACCTGCAAGACTACCTCAGTGTCGCCTGGCGGATTGAAGGAAGCCTCCTCAATCAGTGTCCATTGGGTCCGGTACCGTAATATGCACAACATAAAGAATTGCAGGTGTAGCATCAGTACAACCGACCCCATGTACTAAGTAAGTGTCGAGCCTAACCTCGGCGAAGTAGTGATGAGGCTAGGACACGACAAATAATATCACCTGTGCAGTTTAAATAAAATATAACAGGAAATAAACAGTTAAGTACAATAACTGGGGAAACATGCTAGGGAAACGGGGTAGCAAATACTGAAATGACAGAGCGAGGCAACCATTTAAATATAAAAAATAATAACGAGAATTAATAACACGAAATAAACAAGTGAAAGAAATCGGCGTGTCCCCTCGTACTAAAGTATCACAACACGACATGAAATGTGCCCTCGTGCATATATCATCACAATCATGGCACATAATGTCCTCTCGTGCATAAATATCATCAACACGGTACAAAATGTCCCCTCGTGCATAATAATCATAAACACGGCACGGAATGTCCCCTCGTGCATAAACAACATAAACGTGGCACGGAATGTCCCCCCGTGCATAGACAACATAAACATGGCACGAAATGTCCCCTCGTGCCTAAACAACATAAACATGGCACGGAATGTCCCCTCGTGCATAAACAACATAAACGTGGCACGGAATGTCCCCCCGTGCATAGACAACATAAACATGGCACGAAATGTCCCCTCGTGCCTAAACAACATAAACATGGCACGGAATGTCCCCTCGTGCCTAAACAACATAAACATGGCACGAAATGTCCCCTCGTGCCTAAACAACATAAACATGGCACGGAATGTCCCCTCGTGCCTAAACAACATAAACATGGCACGAAATGTCCCCTCGTGCCTAAACAACATAAACATGGCACGGAATGTCCCCTCGTGCATAAACAACATAAACATGGCACAAAATGTACCCTCGTGCATAAATATCAAAAACAACAGTTTGGCAAGGTAATCAACAATAAGAAATCATAAATTTAAGGAATAATCAACGGAAGTAATACCGTCCCGGCAAGGGACACAACTATAACCAATCCGATACAAGTGTATAATTTAACAAAATATTTCTCAACCGATCAAATACTCAACAGTATTCACAACCAAAAATTTCCTCAATGAATAACTGCCAATTGATATTAAACACAATAAACCTCAATGAAAATCACATAATTACTCGTATTCGACTCACGGGCATTCCTGACCACAACATATAGGTACTCGTCACCTCACCTATACATTGGACATGGAATAAACACGTAGCAAATAAGACTCAACACCTATTCCCTCAAGCTAAGATTAGGCCAAACACTTACCTCGATGCCACGAACACAATTCAAGCATCAACTACCACTTTACCTCTTGATTCCACCACTAACTCGCTCGTATCTAGCCACAAGTTACTTAATTATATCAATAAATGCTAAATGAATCAATTCTAATGCATGGAAATGAGTTTTCTAAAGTTTTCCCCAAAAAATCAAAAATTGACCCCGGGCCCGCTCGGTCCAAACCCGAAATTCGGACAAAACCCCGATTACCCATTCACCCCCGAGCCGGGATATATAAATAGTTTTGGAATCCGACCTCAATTTGAGGTCTAAATCCCCAAATTTCAATATTCTTAGGTTTTAACCAAAATTTCCAATTCGACAATGAAAACCCTAGATTCTAGGATGAAATCTTGTAAAAAGAAGTTAAGGAGTAAACAAAATGAGTTAGAAATCACTTACTAATGTTTTGGAGACGAAAGAGTGTTTGGAAAATCGCCTCTTACCTTTTTAGGGTTTTGAAAAATGAAAAATAGCTGAAACTCCCGTTTAAATATACCCCCCTCATGGCGCACCGCGGACCGCACAAAAAGGGAGTGCGGCCGCACAAGTAAAAGCAAAAAAAAGTGAAGAAAACAAGGAAAAATGACTGCAGTGAAATGCTTTAGTATTTTGGCCATACCTTTCTCTACAGATGTCCAAATTGCGATTTCTATACCTTTCTGGAAACTAGACACGAAGGGATAACACTTTCGTTTTTGAATCATCTCAAAATTCCTTGTAGATCAAACGATATAGGCCTCCGAAGTCAGACTAGTGGTCCAGCTCCTTCACCGCGGACCGCACAAAAATGACCGCGGCCGCGAAGACCCTTAGCGCAGTCAGCACAACGGACCTTGATGGTGGGTTCAGAGATCTGACTTCTCTGACCTGCAACAACTATGTTTTAAGCCTAAAAACATCTCGGGACCTACCCGAGCCCTCGAAACCTCAAACCAAATGTGCACACAACCTCGAAAACATCCTACAGACTTTTTCGTGTAATCAAATCACCAAAATAACATCATAAACATCGAATTAAACCTCCAAATCAATGAAATTTCTCAAAACTTCTTTAAACATCATTTTTTTTTTGCATTTAATCATATCGAACCTGTACCGAGCCCGATACCACATGTTTCACATAACATTTCACTTTTAAAAACCTTTATATTTTTCAGATAACAATTTCTCTTAAAAATTTATTTCTCGGACTTTGGGCCTCAGAATTCGATTCCAGGCATACGCCCAAGTCCCATATCTTCTTACGGACCCTCCGTGATCGTCAAATCACAGGTCCGGGTCTGTTTACCAAAAATGTTGACCAAAGTCAACGTTATTCACATTTCGAATTCAAAATTGCTAATTTCTTCAGTTTTTCACATCAAGGCTTCCCGACTACACGCCCGGGCTGCGCACGCAAATTGAGGTGAGATAGAAGGAGGTTTTCACGACCTCGGGACACAGAATTACTAAAAATACACGGAATGACTTTTTGGGTCATCACACTATCGTTTGTTCCTTTTTGATACGTAAGATGAGACAATCTCTAGTTGTACAGAGATAAATATCTTACACGTTCAAGGCGTCTGATGATCGATTCATGAAGCTGGAAATCTGAACCAATGTCAATCTGTGATCACTTTCATAACTTAAATTGGAAGTCTAGCTACATCTTTAAAATAACTTGCCTTTTATCTTAATGCAGTCTTGCCAGTCTCTTCTGCTGATAATATATTTCACAGGGATTGAAACGTTGCTAATTAAGAAGTGCATTAATACAGCAAGTTGTGGTCCGGCCTTTCCCCGGACCCCGTGTATAGCGGGGGCTTAGTGCATTGGGCTATTCTTTTATTAGTACATCGAGTTGCTGAAATATTTGCTTTTCAGATGGAGTTTTCAGTACAGGTTAAAACCAGAAACTGGGGTTGTTACATTACATGGATATATCACTGCAGAATGGAACAACTTTATGAAAATGTACTATCATGATAATGAAGCACATACGGGGAATCGTTACAATCTTTATTCAGGCAAAATTGGATTAATAGCAGAACGTACGAGTTCAAATTCCTAATAGAAAGCATGATATATAAGAAAACATTTGAATAGCAGCAAATTGTAGTGCATTTTCACAGTTAGCAGAACTATATATACATATGCCCAATTGACTTAATTATATGACTTCAAAGTATACCTGTGCAAACGGAAATCGTTTAGATCTTCAATATGCATTCGTCCGAGTAAACTGTCACCAGTAAACAGGCTAAATTCATAATTATAATACAGAAACTAAAAATGTTGCTATTTGAAACTAAGTTAACTTTCATTGTTGCCTTACATCAACCCTTAAGGTATGAGGTTCGAGCGGCAATGGCGTGGGGTGGCCAGTTTTTAAGATGCTATTTTGTATCTGGCCCGCAATTTCAATGCTAAGCATATATAGCCACTATTTTGTTATAATTAATATGAATAGACATTTTTACCCTTTCTTCATTTCTTTTTTCCATCATTTTCCATTATCAAAATCTTAAAACCCTCGCTGCTCTCCGGTACTTAAGCTCTCACTTCTTCTCTGAAAATTCGGATATTCAAAATCAATTAGGTGTTCAAAATATTTGTTGGGAATAACACCTTGGTGTGTTGATTCTACAGATTTGGACCATTTGTGATCTAATTTGCTAGGGTTTGTCGAAATTTGCGAAGCCGATTTTGAAGATGACGACCACCCGGGCTTTGTTGATTTCGTGAAAATTGAATCAAATTAGCTATTAGGATGTGTTTGTACTGCTATTGGGGAGCTTTATTCCTTACTCGAGTTTGTTTTGTGGGGATTAAACGAGAATCAAATTCAGTTTCTGAAATATCCTTAACTTCTGGACATTAAGCGAAATAAGTAACGTCAGGACATTATTTTCTAAACGTCCTGAAATATTGAACTAGGAATCTAATATTGAGGACAAACGTTTCTAAAATGTCCTTAACTTCTAGACATTAAGCGAAACAAGTAACGTTAGGACATCATTTTCTAAACGTCCTGAAATATTGAACTTGGAATCTAATATTGAGGACAAACGTTTCTGAAATGTCCTTAACTTTTGAACATTAAACGAACCATGTCCTTAATATTACGCAACACTCATGAAGTTAAGGACACTATGTTCTTAACATTTACACTGCACATATGAAGTTAAGGACATGATGTCCTAAAGTTTAACAACAGAATGTGCAAATACAAGATACTTTGTCCTTAATATTTACACAACACTCATGAAGTTAAGGACACTGTGTCCTTAATCTTTATACAACACTTATAAGTTAAGGACACCATGTCCTTAAGTTTAAAATAGTGTCCTTAACTTCATAAGTGTGGTGTAAATTTAACACTTATAAGTTTATTAGTAGCTAATTATGCACTTCCCCCGAGGTTCGATCTTCACTAAGACTTTCTCCTTCAACCCCCCCCCCCCCCCCCCCCCACACACACACAAAAAGAAGAAGAAAAAAATAACCCCACCAAAAAATAGTAATGAAATCAAAATACTATTGTCATATACAATATTCGGATGCAAAACATTTTTTAATAAGTGTTTTAACTAGTAAATTTATCACACAATGATTGGTTGAAGTTTTGATTACCATCCAATTTTACCAAACACAGATAAACTCCAAGTTAGATTGAGTTAAATTTTGATCCATTCCCAAAATAGTATATTCTAGAGCAACTGAAAATGGGCTATCTCAATTTATGCACTGACTCATTAAGTCCAACACAAGTAAAAAAAAAGGTCCTGTTAGTAGTTAGCATATATATATATATATAAAGATTAAACTATTAGTCCTTATTCCTTCCAAATTCCAAGTGGAGAACATGTATAGTTTTCAAAATCAAGTAACAGTGGCTCCAAATAAACTTTGACTAAACTCTAAAGGCTCCTGTTGGCAAGTTGGCTTTTCTTCATTTGGTCCTACAAAGGGTTAAAGAGAATCATTATGCCTTGGACAAAATGCGTGGAATACTCTCTTAGAAACCGTTCCACACTTAGATTTTTTGAGAGCGACAAAGATTGAGAATTTTGGCCGTTCATTAAATGCAATGGACGTGGGGGGCCAAGGCCAAACCAAAGTGTCCCCATCACATATAATTATATTCACCATAGTGACATCTACTTCCCACTAATTTCAAAGTATTAGGGTCCCGTTATAATTCTGTTGTCGGCTCCTCTCTCATACATCTTTTTAATTTAAGGATATGTCAACTGAATCTTGATATTAATCATATCAATTTAATTAGATCTATTTCTTGCGTCTCCTTTTTATGAAAATGTATTTTTTGGGCATGTTGTGACCAATCTTGGCCTGCTCAGGCATGTTGTTCAATTGAAATTGGAAATTTTCTTTATGAATCCAGACGGGAGAGGATATATGATCTAGCTGTATGAAAGTATTGTACTATCAACTCACTTAATAAGTGTGAATTAATAAATTGAAAATAAGAATTATCTATATATACTATATTAAAAGCACGAAGACCCTTACACCTTGTTTGGATGGTTGTTATCTATTGTAATGTATCGTATTGTTACTTTAAATACGATGTTTGTTTTGATTGTTATTTAAATTTTATTGTATCGTATCGTTATATCTGTCGTTTTTATATTAGACAAAATTATAATTTAAATTATTTTTCTAATATTTAGGACCTTAAAAACAATTAAAATTTAAGTTATTAAAACATTTATAGAGTCCTAATATTTCGGACTTTAAAATCAATTAAGATTTACCTTACATAAATTTTTTTCCTAATTTAGTGTGACCTATTTATAATTAATTAGCAGTAATAAATTTTTGTAAGTCTAAACATTAACCACCACTACTTGTCAAGAAGACACGTAGAAGGAGTTCTTGGGCATAAAGTTTTTGAAAATTAAGTATAACTTGTTTATGTTTTTTGACCCCTAATATTTAGTATATTGAGAACAACTAAAAGTTTATTTATTAAATTGATCCTCTTTATTTGAATTAAGTCCTTATATTTAGGATTTTGATATCAATTAAAATTTGATCAAAATTAATTAAACTTTTATCTTATATAAATTATCTATATCTATTTATATATTATATGCTATACTAAAAGCACGAAACGCCTTACAACTTGTTTGAATTGTTGTTACATGTCGTTTTATAATGTATCGTATTGTATTGTATTGCTTCATTAATACAATGTTGGATTGCTTGTATCGTTTGTTGTCGTTTTATATATGATGTCACACACCAACAATATGAAGAATAAACATGCAACATTACTAAGAAAAAATAGGATACAGAGTATAACTTTTATATACAAAATAGGATAAATGATAAAATATAATTATTTAATAATAAGGAAGGGAAAAATGAGAGAAAAAAGGGAAGAAAACGACGCCACTACACCAAATCTGTCATTTCATAAACTGGCACTTTTCGTCGTTACATAACGATGGATTTAACAATACGATACAATAAAATTTAAGTAACAACCAAAACAAACATTGTATTTAAAGTAACAATATGATACAGTGAAATAGATAACAACCATCCAAACAAGTAGTTAGCGAAATGTCCTTCGCCTTTTTTACTCTTTAAAAATATTTTCACATTGGATAAAAGTATAAATTAATAATTTTTCTAATATTTAAGTGAAATACATTAAAATTTTGGCATTAAATCTTTTCTTTGAATTATGTAGAAACTCCTTCTATAAATTTATTTCTTAAATTCCTAAACATTAAAGGTTACTATTGTAAAATAACCACATCAGGATGAGTAAGAAAATATCTTTAAACAAATGACTTGCTTACGTTTAAAACTAATAATAATTCATATTAATAATATATAACATACTTTAATTTTTTATTTACCTATTGTAACATATGGCCATATTAAATCGCAAACCCAATTACAATATTTGACAAGTAAAATATAGATAAGATATTTTATTTTATATATTGAAATTAACAGTAAATTGTACTCGAATTTATAATATCGTTTAAATTATAACTTTCTTCATTTTTTTAAAAATATATGCTTATTTAAATAATATAATAAGTCAAATAATATTATTCATGTAAATTTTTAAAATTTATTCCCATCAATGAGGATTCACGCGTAACATGCATAGCATACTATAAAGCTAGTGATAATAAAAGATGGGTCTAGGTATTTGTGAGAATATCTGCTGGCTTGAGTCAAGGTGTTGGGTCGGGCTAGGGCTGGTGCCAAGTTGAGCTAAGGTCTCTTATCACTCCGTGGTTATCAGAGCGAATTTTGAACCAAACAAGTCCCATGCTTATGGGATTGGGTTGGGTCGGTTTAACGTCTTTTTTTTTACTTTTTAAATTTATTTAAGCTATTACAATATAATTTATACTGTCAAACCTCTTTATAATAACATTACGTGTCTGGATATTTTTTGGATGTTGTAGAGATCATATATTATAACATAACATAAAAAATCGGTTTTAAAGAAAATAAAGTTATAGCAAAGTGTTAATATAAAGAATGGTTGTTATATAGACATCTGACTAAATTTGAAAGCTTTTTAAACTTGCAATTTATAAATAATCAAATTAAAAACTAAAATTCAAAGAGTAAACACTAAAACTTGAACAAAAGTTTGTTTCGAAAATTGCTATTAAGATCAATATTTGGAGAGGAAGAAAAACCTCAAAGGTTTAAAAGCCTTAAAATTATTGATTAATACCTTGAACATGAAAATTTCAATCTCTTACAGGTTTTATTTTTATATTTAAATTTGTAAATTAAAGTGTAAATATTTTCAAATTTAATAAATTAAAAAATACAAGATGAGTTGGTAATGACAAAAGTATGAATAAACCAAAAATCTAATAGGGAGAAAAATTTAACAAATTCGTATTAGAGAAAATCTAGGCATTCTCATTGTTTACCTCGAAATACGAGTAACAATTAAACTTGTATTGTGGTTTTAAGGATACATGATCTGATTCAATACCAATTGATAAATAACGAATTAAATAAATGAGTCAAACGGAAAAAGTAAATCAAACCAGTGTTGTAGCAATATGTCGACCTCGATTAAGAATAACCTCGAAATCAAGTGTTAAGAACAGTAAGAACAATAATGAAATATAAGCAAGGAAAGAGCAACGTGTATATTATTTCTCAGTGAATGTACATGTCTTACAAATGAATGGGGTTCCTCTTTATATTTTAGAGGAATCCTAAATAAGGTACAACTCTAGTTTCGGAAGTAAATCCCATGATTGAAGTCAATAAATGTTAACAATTCAATTACTTTCGAGATTTCCGCCGAGATCTCGCTTACTCCGTTGCTCGATGTTGTTCATGCCCGATCTCGATCCTCAGCAAGTACTTCGGTCTTCGTGTCTTCGAGCTCGGTCCATTGTGGGCTTATTCTCGAGACAATCCTTCGAGCCTATAAAATAGGACATACTCGATTTCAACCGTACACAAATAGTCCCCGCGTTTCTTAGAATAAAATGATAAGAAACGACTTGAGCCTCGATTCCCGGATACCTCGATCATGACGTCATCTTCATGACGTAAGCGATGGATGTGACCGAAACAACCTGTCGGTTCGATTCCCCAAATTATCAATGCATGTCACTGTTCTCTTTTCATGGTGCAGCTTCCCCTTGGTTCCCCGGTGCAATTCCGGACCTTGCATGCTGGGTTCGACAACTGGCCTCCACCTCTTTTCATGCCGAGCGTTGTTGGTGTGATTTGTCCAGGGGTAAATGGGAGGCTAAAAATCACGGTGAGCTTTTTTGCCTGCATATCGAAGTTTCCCTGGAATGTACTCTTTATTAACTTGGTTTCTTTTTGTGTAGGACTCAGTGAGAACGTTGCTATGAGGCCACCTCCGCCTGGGGAAGAGGAGGTACCGAAGCCGACCAAAGAGAGGAAGAGGAGAAGAGTGAGACTCAATTTTACATAGTAAATTATGGAATTTGACACAATACGGAAAAAATGTATTTCTTGTTCTGTTATTTAGCTATTATTTCTTCTTACAAACTTAGAAATATTTTGTCTATTGCTTTTAATTTCGAACTCTTTATTTCCATTTAGAGGGGTCGATTTGAAAAACTTAGTCTTGTTATAAATGGTAAAAGGGCTTTTTCAACTCATAGGTGAAAAAAGATTAGAAGATATTAGGGGAGAGAAATATAAGGATTTATTATCGAGGTCATTGTTCAAACTACATATGAAGATGCAGGTAGTTTGATAAAATTGTTGGCTAAAGAAAACTTTAATAAGTGGTCTAAATTTATATAACAATATTCCTATATGTTTCTATCTGAACTTGTTTACGGTAGCAGTGTTCAAGCCATCTTACATGCACCTTTACCCTTTATAAAGATTAGTAATATTTTAAAAGACATACGAGGTTAGCATAGTATTTCTTTTACAATTCATCACCTAGTAATCTCAATTTTTATCACCCCGTACAATGTCAAAATAATTCATACATTTTGAATAGTTCAAATATATTTTAAACTAACAAAAAAAGCTCCACATATATTTTTTTAATTTTTATTATCTAGTGATATTTGTATTTTACCACTAAGTAGAATATCTCTAATTTCATATTTATTTTAATACTTTAAATTTATTTTGAATTGAAAAAATACCTTCGGCCACTTAGGGACTTTAATTTTTAGATTTAGTGGCATTAGGCTTTAGAGCTTGTACAAAGATCCTTATGTTCAAAAGAAATTGTATAAGATGTATGACTTTATCCATTACATGGCATAACTAGTATTTAAAAACATAGGTGTAACCTTGAGTAATATAGGTGGTCATGAAGTAAATTAATTGACGGAAGTCACGGAACTACGCGATTGATGTTATCTCCTCGACTTGATTGATCGAACATGGCATGGGCGTGGTGAGGGATTTACATGATGGAACTCGGCACAACCCTATTATGACAGTGGCATCATCTTGACTAGGCTGTCCGACATGGGAAGGTGTTGATGGGCATGAACTGTGGCACGACAACATGTGGCTAAAGTGCCAAGGCATGACAAGACCATGGAATTGGCGTGGACATGGCAAGGGAAAGACAACAGGCATCAAAAGCAAACAAAATGATGGAAAACTAAGTCAAGCTAAGGCAGGGCATGGCAAGGAAGATGGGCGCTAGTAAGACAGTGCCATGGGCGAGCTGGACAAGCGGTAGTTACTACATGCGCCCAAATGCATGCTTCACGAGGGCTTGGAACGAAGACATGACAGAGTTGGCCTGTTGGCGCCAAAACTTAAAGGTTGCGCCCATGTGCCATACACATGCAGGGCAATTGGCCAGTTGGGGGACAATTTACTGTTTTTCAGCTTAATGGCTATATAGGGTTGTAAGAAGTTGTCTTGTTTGAAATTCGAAATTTAAAATCTCTTGTAGTTGGGGATGTCAATTGCTAGATTTTAGATAAGGCTCGAGCCCTGTTTCCTATGTATTGTTAGTCTAGGCAGATTTTCAAGGCAGACTGTCGGCTGCCTTTCACTCCTTTTTGTAAGTCTGTTTATTTGCGTTTCTTTGTGGAACGAGTGTAATACAAAGTCAAGAAGAAATTCATGTACATGTGTGCCTTATTTGATTTCTGTATACTGTCATAATCTAAGTGTTAAGCTAACATGTGAGGGAAAAAGAAAGAGGGATGAACCATTGTTGTGTGACTGTCGTGCAGTGTCAATACGAAAAAAATTGACCCAGTAACAACTTGTATCAGAGCAACGTCAGCAAGATCTTTGAATTATCATGGCTGAAAAGGCAGAACTTCGCGAAAGGCTCCAGAAGTTGGAGGAGCTAGTGGGAATTATTGATGATGTAGTGGTTCTGGTGGATATTCTAACGCAGATCCATGGTGTTAATACATAACTTCAACACGTTCGTGAGAGAGTTGATACCCAACTGGTGGAATTGCAGGCTTTCCAGGAAACTGTTGTAGAGCAGTTGGAATAATTGTAGAAGGAGAATGAGAATGAGGATCTTAAAATTGAAATTCAGATCGTCCGACAGGCTGTTGCAAATGTGCCCCAAGGAGGTGAAGAACATTCCAAAATTAAGATTCCAAAACCAAAGGCATATGATGGAGTGAGAGGGCGAAGGAACATGAAAACTTCTTGTGGGACTTGGAGCATTACTTCTCTAGTGCTCACGTCCCGGAGAAGGACTAACTGACCATGGCAGTGCGTTATTTCAGAGGAGATGCAGTGTTGTGGTGGCGTACGAAAAATGCAGACGATGAAAGTGTTGGCAGGCCCAAGGCTGATATTTGGGAAAAACTTCGAGACACGCTGAGGTATAAGTTTTTTCCTAGAAAATCGTCTTGGGTAGCTATGGATCACTTGAAGAGATTGAGACAGACCGGTTCCATTCGGGACTATGTGAAGGATTTTTCATCCTTGTTGCTGTACATCCAAAACATGTCGGATGAGGATAAACTACACAATTTTATTTCCGGAATGCAAGGTTGTTCATAAAACGAAATTCGTAGGCAGAAAGTTAAAGATTTGCCTAGTGGAACTACAGTAGCGGACGCATTGGTGGACTTTCGCTCAACGAGTCTAACTTCTAATATCGCATTTACTTCTAAGTCAAAGAAAAAGGAGATGAGTAAGGACTGCAGGAAGGACAATCGGACAAAGGCAAAGGCAAGATGGATGCTTCTTCATAAAAAACGAA
Organism: Nicotiana undulata; assembly: GCA_005239495.1. Classification (NCBI taxonomy): domain Eukaryota; kingdom Viridiplantae; phylum Streptophyta; class Magnoliopsida; order Solanales; family Solanaceae; genus Nicotiana; species Nicotiana undulata. Next base: position 22,914 of record ML283944.1, on the reverse strand, counting down.
CATGCCAACATGTGGTGAAAAGGTTTGTTGGACATGTCAAAAACCTGGACATCATGCACGAATTATCCAAATCAAGGGAAGATAAATGCTCTTCTTGCTGAAGAGGAGAAACAAGGAAAGAGATAGGAAGTTGCTGCCTATGTAAATCTGTTGCGCCTGTTGAACACTTTGGCTTGCGGGACTGTGGCAGATGATGAAGAAAGTGCTTCCAAGGAAGAAGTTTATATGTGAATGCTACGGGGGATGATTTGGCTAATGCTTATTCCATACAAATTTATGTGGATCTTTAAATCGGAAGCAAGAGTGTCGTGACAATGGTTGATACCGAAGCCACGAACACTTTTGTTGCCTCTAGAATTATTCAAGATTATGGGTTGCAAGTGACAACCGAGGGTCTATTGGAAACAACCTCTCTACCTGCATTAGGTAGAGGTAATGTCTGCGTACAGACTACCCTCCCCAGACCCCACATGTTGGTAGCAAACTGGGTTTGTTGTTGTTGTTATGGGTTGCAAGTGACAAAGTGTCCGACGAAGATGAAGGTTGTGAACTCAAAGGCGCAACCTAGTTATCGGGTGGCACTGGATGTCCCGATGATGTTGGGACATTGGTCTGGAAATTTAACATGATTGTTGTACCATTGGATGACTTCAATGTGTTGTTGGGAATGATTTTCTGAAGGAGAACAAAATCTCCCCAATTCCTCATTTGGATGGACTTATGATTATGGGTGAGACAAATCCCGGCTTTGTGAAAGGTATTCGGCCCTACGGGGATGAAAGAAAGAATGCTGGGATTACTGCTTTGATTTCTTCCATTGCATTTGAGAAAGGCTTGAAGAGGGGTGAGGAGACTTACCTTGCTGCACTCGTTGAAGTCAAGCTAGATGTGCAGATTGAGGTCCTGGATTGTGTTGCATATTTGTTGAAGAAATTCAAAGACGTGATGCCTCCAGAATTGCCAAGGGAGTTACCACCGAGGAAGGAGATTGATCATAGGATTAAACTTATTCATGGATCACTGCTGCCTGCTCAACCTCCTTACCGCATGTCGCATGTGGAACTGACTAAACTAAGGAAGCAATTGTTTGATTTGCTTGATGCTGAGTTGATTTAACCATCGAAGGCTCCATACGCTGCTCCTGATTTGTTCCAGAAAAAGCAGGATAGTACACTGCGGGTGTGCGTTGACTATAGGGCGCTCAACAAGGTGACTATCAAGAACAAATATCCGGTCCTTTTGATTCAAGATCTGTTGGACAAGCTTTCGAAGGTTAGTTATTTTACTAAGTTAGACCTAAGGTCGGTCTATTGGCAGGTTAGGATAGCCAAGAGGGATGCCCCTAAGACCACTTGTGTAACTAGATATTGTAGCTTCGAATTTATTGTAATGTCGTTTGGGATAACCAATGCCCCAACAACTTTCTATAATTTAATGAACAATGTTCTTTATGAGCATCATGATGACTTTGTAGTTGTTTACTTAGACGACATAGCCATCTGTAACCGTACCCTTGAAGATCATTTGTCTCACTTAAGAAAAGTGTTGGAAAGACTTAGAGCCTACCAACTCTATGTCAAGATGGAAAAGTGTGAATTTGCAAGTCGCAAGATAAATTTTCTAGGACATTTGGTTAGTGAAAATCAAGTGCGGATGGACCCAAAGAAGATGCAAGCAATAGTTGATTGGAAAGCACCTAGCGGGATAAAGGAACTTAGATCATTTTTGGACTTGGCAAATTATTACCGGAAGTTCATTGCAGGCTATTCAAAAGGGGATGCTTCTATGACAGATTTGCTGAAGAATGTCAAATGGGTTAGGTCGGATTCCTATGATAAGGCTTCAAATGCATTGAAGAAGGCCATTACATCTGAACCAATTTTGAAGCTGCCAGCTTTTGATTTGCCGTTTGAAGTACACATGGATGCGTCAGATTATTCTGTTGGTGGTGTGCTGGTCCATGAGGATCATCCGATTGCATTTGAAAGCAGAAAGCTGAAGTAGAGCAACGTTATTCTTCACATGAGAAAGAGATGGTTGTAGTAATTCATTGCCTTCAACTTTGGAGAGTCTATTTGCTGGAAACAAAGTTTGTGGTGCGTATGGACACCGTGGCTAATACCTACTTCAAAACTCAATAGTAATTGAGTCTGAAACAGGTCTAGTGGCAAGAGTTCTTGGCTGAATTTGACTTCGTTTGGGTACACAAATCTTGAAAACAAAGTTGTGTTGCCAATGCACTTAGTCTCAAAGACTATTTGCTGTAACTTATGCACTTACTCCAATTGAATCTGATTTTCTTGATACAATCAAGTTATGTGTTGTGAACTATCCATTGTATGTTAAATTTGTGGATCAAGTGAAAGACGGGACAATTAAACGCTATTGAATCGAGAACGATCTGTTGCACTTCAAATGGGGAAGAATTGTGGTTCCTCAAGGTGCTGGATTGCGTCGTTCTCTTTTAAAGGAGACACATGATACTCCTTATGCTAGTCATACATGTGTTGAAAGGATGTTGGCGTTGCTGTCTCGGAATTACTTTTGGCCGAAAATGGAAGATGACGTTAAGGCATATGTGAAAACTTTCTTGGTTTGTCAACTTGACAAGACTGAACGCAAGTAGGGAGCTGGTTTTCTACAACCTCTACCTATTCCGGAGTGTTCGTGGGCTTCTGTTTCTATGGACTTTATTAGCGGGCTTCCAAAAAGTGATGGCAAAGTATCAATTATGGTGGTGGTAGAGAAATTCTCAAAGTATGGAATTTTTGTTGCTGCTCCAACTGTTTGTTCTCTCGAAGTAACTGCTGAATTATTCTACTACCATGTTGTAAAACACTTTGGGGTTTCAAGGGATATTCTGAGTAATCGGTATGCGAGATTTACAAGTCGGTTTTGGACTGTTGCGTTCAAATTCTTGGGGACTAATTTGAAATTCTCTATTGCAAATCACCCACTAACCGACAGGCAGACCGAGCGTATCAATCATGTGCTTGAAGAGTACTTTAGGCATTATGTGATTGCTAATTAGAGGAATTGGGTTGAGTTACTAGATAGTGCACAATTTTGTTACAACTTGCACAAACATGAGTTTCTGGATGAGGCGCGAGACAACTTGAGAAGAGCGACTAAAAGAATGAAAAGGAATGCTAACAACCATCGGCGGCCTTTGGGGTTCAATGTTGGTGACAAGGTGTTGCTGAAACTTACTCCACATATTTGGAAGAAAATCAGTAGCAAGACACGTCATAGTGGGATGATTCCAAAGTATGACGACCCATTTGAAATTATAAAGAAAGTGGGTGAAGTGGCTTACAGGCTGAATCTGCCGGAACGTCTCAAAATTCACCCAACTTTTCATGTGAGTTTCCTGAAACATGTTTTATGAAAATGCTGAGGATCCGACAAGGGCGGTGCCATAACGTGCTCCTCCAGTAGAGCGCAAGCAATTTGAGGAGACTATTAAGAAGATTTTGGATCACCGTACGCTGGGTCAAAGCAAAAAGAACAAGCAGATAGAGTTCCTACTTCAATGGACAGGAAAGTAGGAGTGTGATGCAACTTGGGGAAAGGACTGTCTCTATGGAAATTTCAGGATCAAATCAAGGTGTATCTGGATTCTGCCTCGTCGATGAGGGATTTACATGATGGACCTCGGCACGACCCTATGATAACAATGGCATCGTGTTGACAAGGTTTTCCGACATGGGCATGTGTTGATGGGCATGAACTGTGGCACGACGACATGTGGCTAAGGTGACAAGGCATGACAAGGCCATGGAAATGGCATGGCCATGGCAAGGCAAAGACACCGTGCAACAGAAGCATATCAAAGACTGGAAAAACTAAGGCAAGCTAAGGCAGGGCGTGGCAAGGCAGATGGGCGCGAGCAAGGCAGTGTCATGGGCGAGGTGGACAAACAATAGTTGCATACATGCTCCCAAAGGCATGCTGCACGAGGGCTTGTCGCGAAGACATGACAGAGTTGTCATGTTGGCGCCAAAAGTGCGCCCATGTTCCACGCACATACAGTTGGCCAGTTGGGGTAGTTTCCTATTTTTCAGCATAATGGCTATGTGGGGCAGGAAGAAGTTGTCTTGCTTGAAATTCGAAATTTAAAATCTCTTGCAGTTGGGGATTTCAACTGCTAGGTTTTAGATCGATAAGGCCGAGCCAAAAATGTTGCCTATATATTCTTAGTCTAGGCAGATTGCCAAGGTAGACTGTTGGCTGCCTTTGACTCCTTTTGTAAGGTTGTTTCTACGTGCTTCTTTGTGGCACGAGTTTAATACAAAGTTGGGAAGAAATTCCTGTACCTGTGTGCTTTGTTTTATTTGTACATGCTGCCTTGGTGCTCTTTTGCCTCCAACAGATTTGGCAGAATTGTCCGCTTGGAGACCACAAAATCAACCAGGTATCTAGGGGGATGTATGGCTCTATTGTTGTGCCTAGGGATTGCCAACTCATCCATGTAGTTTGTTATATTTGCATCCCCTTCATGAAGAACCTTGTCCCTAAGGTTCAGATCAGGAAACCGTCGCTGAAGTGTATGCTTATCTTCCCAAGTAGCTTCAGAAATCGGCAAGCTAGACCATTGCACCAGTAATTGCTCCACCTGATGTCCTCCTTTGGAAATAAAACGACGTCGGATAATGTGCTCAGGTTGGAGCATAAAGGGAGCAAAGGTTTCCAGAAGATCATTGGGATTTACTTGTTGAGAAGGTTGACCAAGACACTTGCGCAAAACTGAAACATGAAATACGTTGTGAATTCTGGAAGAAGCTGGCCACATGTCATCGTGCCACTGTTTATGCTCATCAACACCTACCCATGTCGTACATCCTTGTCAACATGATGCCACTGTCATCATAGGGTCGTGCCGAGGTCCATCATGTCCCTCATATACAAATCAAACAAGGCACACACGTAAGGACAACGGGAAACATGAGCGTAACAAAGATTGAAAAAACTAAGGCAAGCTAAGACAGGGCGTGGCAAGGCAGATGTGCGTGGGCAAGGGAGTGTCATGGGCGAGGTGGACAAACGACAGTTGCATACATACGCGCAAAGGCATGTTGCACGAGGGCTTGGTGCGAATACATGATAGTGTTCCTGTTGGCACCAAAAGTGCACCCATGTGCCACGCACATACAGTTGGCTAGTTGGGGCAGTTTCCTAGTTTCAGCATAATGGCTATGTGGGGCTATAAGAAGTTTTCTTGTTTGAAATTCAAAATTTAAGATCTCTTGTGGTTGGGGATGTCAACTGCTAGATTTTAGATAAGGCTCGAGCAAAAATGTTGCCTATATATTCTTAGTCTAGGCAGATTGTCAAGGCAGACTGTTGGTTGCCTTTGACTCCTTTTGTAAGGTTGTTTTTATGTGCTTCTTTGTGGCACGAGTTTAATACAAAATTGGGAAGAAATTCATGTACCTGTGTGTCTTGTTGATTTCTATATGCTGTCATAATCTAAGTGTTAAGCCAAAACGTGAGGGAAAAAGAAAGAGGGCCGAGTCATTGTTGTGTGACTGTCGTGCAATGTCAATACGAAAAAAATTGACCCTGTAACAATTGACATCATTATTCAGCGTCCACATTAATGCTGGAAAAATTAATTGCACACACCAGAACTTAAATCCAGTCTCAACGTCTCTTATCATCTTCATTCATAATCATGAATTCCCTACTGCGCGCCCTATATATATAGAGGCATACACATTACATAGCCGAGGGGCTGGGCCAGGAGAGAAGAAAATAAATGAAGAGACATATATAGATATTGGCAGGAAGAAGGAAACTGAGATTAGATGCTGTATACTCAAAGTTAGGTTATCTGTAAGAGGGGGGGGGGGTATATAGGAGAATGAGTACGTAAATATACGAGAGAGGGGGAGGGGTTGTGTTCGAAGTAGAAATCAGCAAAAGCAAAATGTAGTGGACCGATCATATGCATGGTTGGTATGAAATCCTAATGTCTTTTTCAGAATAATTTGTAAAGATAGTGAAGAATGCTTTAGTAAAGGGAAACACTGAAAAGGCAATATCATACTTAGGAATGAAGTAATTTACTTTACGACAAAAAGAGAAAACGGATTGTTGTGGGAGAAAAAGAAAAGAAAGAGATAGAGAGGACATTTAGAGAGCAGTTGGTTAAAGTTAAGCATTTTCATGTTACGTAATAATAGGAGCACTAATAATAATATTCACACGTTGCCGAGAACTGACAAAAGGTAATGGACATATAAACAATCCAGTAGTTACGTTGGTGAATCTTCCAGAGTGTTTAATTCTGAGACTTATCATCTCTGCCCAACTAACAAGGAATGTTACGTTGTTCCCAGAAAGTTGAAATAACAAATAAACATGCAAAAGAAGATTTTAATTAAAGTGCTTGACAAGGTTTCTCAATACTATAAACTATGCGAGTTTCTCAATATAAGATCAACAACTTTAACAACTATGCACTTTGGAACATAGAACAGAAGCATGGATTTATATACTGAATTCTTTTTCCCCATAATATAATTAATGGAACAGAAGCATGGATTTATATTGCAGGTATTCACTTAATTGAGCCCAGTGCTAGAATTTGCTATATATTAGCGACAAAAAAACTAAATGAATCAAGTTGTGCGTAACTTGAAAATAATTATAATGTAATAGGAACAATAAATTAAAATCATTTCATATATAAGTGTATGATTATGAGAGTAACATGTACTCTAATAAAAATTTAAATTCTTAGATGAGTTATAGAATATATATATATCTTAGTAATTTAGCTTTATGTTGTGTAACACAGCAAATTAATTCACTCTAGTGTGAATGAGGGGGAAAAGTAACTAACTAAAAATGAAACGACAATAAACGAATAATAAGAATCAAAGTAGTCCCCCCATTATTAGGGTCAAAAAGGGAGAAATCCACCACAGGACATATCCATTCAGAATTCCACTCACAAGGGTTTAAAAATAGTAGATTGAATAGTCTATCTATCCTTGTTTGAAATCCGGACAAAAGTTGAGATCCAATATAACACACATAAAGTTATCAAGTGTAGTCAAAACTCAAAACAAACACATCCCCCTTATCTTTTTCTTTTCCATCATCTGGAAAAGTAAAGCTACCTAAACCATTAAAGCCAACACACAAACAACTCAAAGACATTCTTTCTTTCTTCCACTAAAGACAGCTCCAGACAAATTAAAAGCAGGTGAAAATTTCTCCATCTTGAGGACATCAGCTGCTTTTTCCCCTCTGAACCTTTTTACTTCTTTTTTCGGATTTATGGAGACTACTCAATGGATTCAGGTGGGTACAAATTAATTCATTTATCTGCACCACTAATTCATTAATTGCTTAAGAAAAATGTTGAATTTTTAACCTCTTAGTTTAATTAAAAATTTTAAACCTTTCATATCATCCTTTTATTTTTCAAATTAAAGTGGTCATTCTCTTTAATTATTTACACATCAAAGCAGTTCACTTTTTCTTTCTGCTCCTTTCCACATGATAGCATATGGAAAAAGGTGTTCTTCGTTATTATTGTTGTTCGCTTTTTTTACTTTCCTTCAATTTAATTTTAAAAGTTGAAAGTTATCCCGTGTTTGTCATTCAGTACTTTGTCATTGTTTAGCTAATATAAATAATCTTGCTATCTTTTTTCTTTTTGGTTCCCTTTTTTGTGTGTTTGTTAATTTTCAGGATATTGGAATAGTGAAATCTATGGCAGCAGAAATAGCTCCTCCAAATATTACGGTGGAAAAGAAGGCGAGGCCAGTTAAGGATCAAGCAATAAATTGTCCAAGGTGTAATTCAACAAATACAAAGTTTTGTTACTACAACAACTACAGTTTGACTCAACCAAGATACTTTTGCAAGACTTGTAGAAGGTATTGGACTGAAGGTGGAACTCTGAGGAATGTTCCAGTTGGAGGTGGTTCAAGAAAAAACACCAAAAGATCTTCCTCTTCTTCTTCTTCTTCATCGCAAAAGCTCCCCGATCTGAACCCTAATCCAGGGTTTTCTCCTCAAAACCCTAATAAGATTATTGTTGGAAGTAGCCAAGATCTTAACCTCGGGTTCCAAACTGTGTCACACGATCATCATCAGTTCCATGGTATGCCTCAGTTTCTTGAATTGCCAAAGATGGATTGCAGCAACAATGGTAACAATCATCTAGGTACTCATCTCTCTTTGTTGATAAAAACTATGATCATCTCATCTAAAATATTAGTAAACTGTTAGAGAGAGCATACTTTTACTTATTTAAATATATTTTTTAACAAGCACCTTCACATGCGGGCCTTAATTAATCTTTCTTCGTGTGCCAAGCATGTAAGATTATTTTTAAGGGACCTCCGTATGCTCAGATATCATATTCATGAAGTGTGACAATTTCATCTAGAAGTTTAAACTGTTAATAAAAATATACTTTTATTTACTTAATTATATCGATCTTCAACTCGTCATGCATTCAACTTCAGGTAGTACACCAATATCAGCTTTGGAGCTGCTTAGGACTGGAATAGCCTCAAGAGGGTTTACTTCATTCATCTCGTCGCCAGCACCACCAGATTTGAATACTTTATACACATCAGGGTTTCCATTTCAAGAATTAAAGCCTAGTGCTGGTAGTAATGATAATGCAGCAGCAGCTGCCTTAAGTTATTCAAGTGGGGTTCAAGAAAATGGAGGTGCAAGAATAATGTTCCCACTAGGAGCTGATCATCAGAGTAAGGGACACGAGAATTCAACTGCTGGATTTTGGAATGGAATGCTAGGTGGAGGATCCTGGTAAAGTATTAAGGGAACGATAATGTGCAGAAATCTCACTTTCAAATGCTTTTTTCCTTTTTTGGGGGTGTCTTTGTTCTTTTTTTATTTTTCCACATGCTTTGGTTAATATAATTTGTTTGGTGATGTTTAGAACTAAGTACTAACATAGAAGACAGCTAGCTCTGGTGCTATAGTTCTTAATTTGCTCTACGATTACTTTGAGATTAGGGAAGCTAGCTTGATTAAAGTCAGCTTCTAGGGTTTGTGTACTAGTACTACTATATATGATCATAACTACCTTAATTACCGCCTACGGCCTATCTATTACTATTAGCTATATTGTGTTTTAGATGACAAGCACCTTTTCTTTTTGTTGTTTACTTTTATTTCTTCTGTTTTCTTTTACCCTAATTAATTGTACAAAGAGATTATTGTTTAATTATTGCTGGAAGTAGCTTATGACATGGCCTGCTCTTCCTTCTTTTTGGTATCCACTTCTTGATAATCACTTTAGAACAACATTGAAAATTTATTCTTGTGTGAATAATTTGGTTAATCATGTTTATGCTTCATGAAAATTGACATTGAGATCTTCATTACACGATTAATGCAACTTAATATAACCATTGTAATTGACTTTTAATGATCTACTTAAAATAGTGTCAAAAAATCTTATCACATTTTGTGAATCTATATATATATATATATATATATATATATGAAAGCTAAAACCGTATGTATTCAAGGAGCATTAATTTTTACAATGGATCGGAGCAATCATGTACAGAATATCATTTGTTCCTGCTGTTATGAGGGCAAGCTATAATGAGTCGAATTTTACATACTAACGTTTTAAACAATTTACACTAAATATCAAGGAAGTTTAATTATCGGTTCTGACATATTATAGCTTATCTTATGTTTCTAGGTTATATATATTAGATAAATTGAAAGATTTTTACGCTATTAATATATGGAACTTATTTATCAATTTAGTACACAAGTACCTATTTTTAGGCACTTCAAAACGTTGCAAAGTTATATACGATACATGTAATATATTGGGTGGTGTCATGTCCTGCAGTATACATTAGGAGCCTTTTTTTTTCTTCTTTTAAACAAACTTTAGTAGGGGTGAGACGTAAATATGCATATATATATATATATATATATATATATATATATATATATATATATTTTATTTTTTTTTGCAAGCGACGTTGCAATATTAAGTTACAACTCTAAATATGTAAAGGGCGACCATCTTACCAATAGTAGTTTGAAACAATATATACAAGTAGATCGACTATTATTGAAAGACAATGAAAACAATTGAGGTGCGTTAGTCTAACATGATTTGATATAATAATGTAGCTAAGCAAATTGTAATTTTCAAACAAAAAGGAATCTACCTGCTGCCACAACCAATACCTAATCCTTTTTCTTTTAATTAATTACCTTTTCTTTCAGTTCCTAACATACCCGACTATTGTAGGAGCGACCGTTTAAAAATGATTTTAATTATATACATATTGATAGTACTATGCAAAATTTTACTATAGTATTAGACATACTACGTTTTTTAAGTTATTATTTCATGCCAAAAAATAGTTATTATATCACGTTTACAAAATAAATTACTTGTAGCTTGTCTTTTACATAAGCTGATAGTATAAAAGAAGTTTTACGCTATTAATATGTAAGAATTTGAATTGATATTATGAAATATTTGAAGATAGATCGAACTTCCATCCTTTTAGTTTGGGCTGAGATATTCCGTTGTATTAGGGAGAAATTAAAAAACAACCATATTTACAAGCGGTCATTTAAATATAGTCATAGTTTCAAAAGTAATTGAAATTTAACCATTTTTCATGTAAAGATAAATCTGAACGGAAACACTTTTTAAAATCCAGAAAATACTCCGGCATAATATACTGGAATTCCAGTATACTATATGATCACGCTCAACTATGTCTTGCAAAAAGACTAAGCGGGTGTTGCAAATATAATCTGAGTATTTAGCCCAGAGTCGAATCCCACAGGGAACTAACCTATCAATCGGTTGTTAGACTACTCGATTCTCAATAATCAATTTTCCAAAGGTTATAAATATCACTTTCCGGTATTTTTACTACTACAGCTGAATGAAATTAAATAAACTAAAAGACAACTAATATTGAGGTGTAAGAAGATGCGATAAGGATCTAAGGTTATGGTTTCCCCCGTTGATGGAATCTCTTCTTGTATATTTCCTATAGTTTGGCCTAATTATCTCTATCAATCATGAATACTCAGGCTATCATAAATCTCTCTCGAGTAATTATGATAATCTACTAGACGCACTCTCTCGAGCTACGCTAGCTAACTTGTATTATAGTTCACTTTAGATTGCACCCAAGATATCGTTATCTCTAATCCAACATTTAAACCCTCGGTTATGGATCCCTCCTATACTTTGGGAGTGATGTTGTTCAAAAATTACCTAAATATGCACTCTCTCTCGAGTAGATACACACTAAATAGGAACAGCTAATTGAGGGTCCTTCAATCAACTACAACAAGAACGTAGTTGAACAAATCAAGCAAACTATATTAATATAACAATAAGTTCATCCTCAACGGGTTCCACCAAAACCTAAGACTAATTAAATTAGCTACTCATGATCATAGTAATCAAATCCAAAATAACTTGCATAATTAAATTACAGAGTAAGGAATAAAGGATGTAAATATCAATATTTTGATCTTCTGAGTAGTGTTCCACGATCTCCTCTTGTCTCCAATGGCAAAAGTCCTTCAAAGTTGTGTTTTTGGGTCTATTTATATGTTTTGGGACAAGCCCTAAACGTGTAGGATACTTCTAGTCAAACCGGGAAATACTTAAAGCCTTTAAAACTCGGATTGGGCCAGATCTTGGACCTGGCGTTACATAGAAAACGCCTGACAAACGCCAGGTCGCACCTGGCTTTACATGTCTAACGCCTGGAAAACGCCAGGTTGGACCTGGCTTTACAAGGAAAAAAGCCTGGCTAAGGCCAGGGTCACTCCTTTTGATTCTTGAGCGCATTTTCGACGTTTATGCATCCATTTAGCTCGGTTTCCATCTCCAATTCACCTACACATGAAATAGACTCCATTATGCTCAAACGAGGTGTATTTTTACCGTTAAAGCACATAAAATGTAAGGCACATAATGCGTTAAACCATGAATTATAGCCACACATCACTATACTAGAGTTCCAACATAAGTCGAGTATGTTATACTGGAGTTCCAGTACAATATGCTAGACTTTCAACATAATATACTGGAGTTCCAGTATAATATACTGATCCAGCATAATATGCTGGAAGTTCATACACAGGTGCTCCAATCTCCAGTATATTATGCTGGAACTTTCCGCGTGTTGGAGTTCCAGCATAATATGTTGGAGGTTCATACACAGGTGCACCGATCGCCAGTACATTATGCTGGAACTTTTCGTGTTGCAGCAAAATAATGGCTATTTTTCAATGATCTTATTTTTGAATGGTCAATCCGAAAACTGGCTAACCCGTGCTATTTTTACGTTGTATTAGGCTAACCCATTTTACTTTATGTGACGCATTCTGGAATTTATGTGAGCAATTCAACAAGCCAACATACTAACATGAGGTAAGTTTTCCAAGGATTTGCTAAAACACAATTTGAAGATTCAAAAGTTCGTACTACACCAAATACTTCGTATTTAATTTCATATCAATATAGGAATTAAACTCCTGAAAAGCGAGTTCTGTATTTGAAAGAACTGGAAATAATCCTACCACTCAGAGCCTATGATTAAGTAGTTGACAACGTCTAGACCGTAGATGATGGGCTATTTGAAGATGGCGCCGCAGCATCAGCAGATGGTAGACGTATTTCATTCAAGGCACTGGGAATTAAATTCATATATATAGTGTTGGAGTTCATTTTCAAATGCTGCATTTATACAAGAGAAGACAAATGAACATGATTCTTGTTCCGAAGTAAGAGCAATTGTCATGGTGTCATAATGTCATTAGTTTCCCCCCATAAGCTCAAAAAAGATAATAAAATGGTAGTATAGTTTACACTTTACACGGTACATCAAACATTATAGTAACATGGATTGAACTAATTATAGTATTTATGTAACATTACAAGGTAAAATTACACTGTACAGAAAACTTGTTACATTTATTGCTTCAGTTTCTAGAGAAGCACTTGTAAAAAACATTAGCACTAAAGAAGCAAAGTACTCTTTCCTGTCCTGACTTCTATACAGAGACGAGCTTTACGCAGAACAGCAGGAAGATGAGAAAGCTTAGATTTGAAAACACAAACTGAACACAAAAAAGAACCATTCACTGATCCCCATTAATTCCGAAGATTCGGACCTTGTGCATATTCGGGAACTTGGCGATAACCAGCACCATCACAGCAATGGTATTGAAGAAGAGCATTGGATGTTGGTAATCAGTTGTATGTGAGGCTATCAAGTACCTACCAGTAGAACAAGTTGGCTATGAAATTTCAGAAGTAAAATGTCATCTATACGTTAGAAACAAAAATAAAAGGAAAATAAGAACTACAGCGAATTGCAGAAAGCATCCCCCAAATTCTCACTTAGCGTTAGCAATCTGCTGAAGTACCAAAGACCAAGATTTTGGGCTAAAATCATCTTGTGCGTGGCATGTAGGTTTCTTAGATGGGAAAAAAGTAACTTTGACATCTTCTTTTGATCATATATACACAATAATAGCTTTTGTTCAAACTACGTTTCACTACTGCTATATGCTTGGCATGCTATATTGCATACCCATGGGGTCGGCAGCTCGTATTCCACATGCCTCGGATGCGTGACAACAGTAAATCTCTAATATCAGAATCAATATATAAATATTATACATACAAACCCACACACATATACATATACTGATCAGGAAAAAAGATATCCATTATACAGAACATATTTGAGAAAATGCAATAGTAAAACAATTAAACACTAAGAAACAACAAAAATTGACAAATTCTTCTACCGTAAAACAAAAGGCATATGAACCATTAAAGTAGTTAGATTATAATAGTAATAACTAATTAATATTAACAATACAGAAAAATGTGAAATATTTATCAACAAAGCATTCTGATATCAAGAGGGGTTGTAAAACATTTCTTTTATTGTTTAAGAGGGGTTGTGAACTATTTGATTGCTCATTCTGCGGGTTTTCATTGCAATGATCTAGAAGAATTAATACTTGAATCAAAGTTTATTAGGAGAGATTTGTTTCAATGCTTTCTTCTTCCCTTTTCTAGTCTGTTTTTGATTTTTTCTTTGTTTCTACGCTTGCTTTCTCTAAAAAAGTAGAGCCCTTTGTTTGAGACTCCAATTGAGTTATTTTTCTTCTCTAATTTTAGTTTCTTTTCCCACATCTTTACAAAATTTATAGATTATTTTCTGAAAGGTGGTGTATGCGCCAACTTATGTGCACCTTGACTAAATCACTTGGTATCTGCTACCTCCATTAACTCTGTCCACCAAGGCTTATGACAAATCAGAAGAAATAACCTAGAGTTATTTGTCTCCAATGAGATTTGAACATGAGACCTAAGAATCTCACATTTCCAAAAATTGTCACTCTCTTAATGGGCACACATGGAGATACATTATAAATCTTTGAAGGATTTGGGAAAATATTAAATGTCCCACACCTCATTAGAAGACCCAAACCTGTGTATTGGGAATACAATTTAAATTTTTAATTATTTTATTCTGGATTAATTGAATGATTGTCATTATTTGGACAACATAGAATCATAAGGTTCATTTTATGGAACGAGCTACTACCTGCTTTAACATAATTTTCACTCGAGAAAATAAGAAACCATGTCTCTAGATTTCGAAATACTGATAGAAAGATGAAATCAAGTTCCACCTACACTTTATATAAACAGTAAACAATTTTGATCGAGAATTGTAACAAGCCTAAAATGACAATCTGTATCAAGCATTAGAAGTGAGGAGATAGAATGTGGTAGTGGCCTAGAACAACCATTATCTCAGCAGCAGCAGCGCACCCCCCCCCCCCCC
>ML283943.1:80965-109701 GCA_005239495.1 Nicotiana undulata | reverse complement strand
CCTCGGGTGCAATCTAAAGTGAACTGTAATGCAATCTAGCTAGCGTAACTTGAGAGAGTGCGTACAGTAAATTATCATAATTACTTAAGAGAGATTTATGATAGCTGGAGTGTTCATGATTGATAGAGACAACTAAGTCAAAACTATAGGAAGTATACAAGAAGGAATTTCACCAACGGGGGAAACCATAACATTAGACCTTTATTCCAATTGTTTAAACCTTATTGTTATTTAATCTTTAGTTTATTCTTTCTATTCAGCTGTAGTAGCAGAAACAACACATAGTGATATTCATAATTTTTGAGAAAGTTGATTATTAAGAATTCAGTACTCTGACAACAACATTTGGTACGTTAATTCCCTGTGGGATTCGACTCTGGGAAAAATACCTGGATTATATTTGCAGCGTCCGCTTAGTCTATTAGTAGACATAGTTGAGCGTGATCAAATTTTGGCGCCGTTGACGGGGAGTTAACGGTATTATCAAGTGTAGTTGAAGGAAAATACGAAAATTCCTAAGTATAGTCAATTTTCTTTGATTTCATACATATATTGAATTTCTAACGTTTGTTAAACCGGTGGTACGGTGCATGCCTAGAAACTCTTCGAGAACTAGTGACGTATTTGAAGCATTGCCAGACCCCGAAAAGTTTTCAAGGCCTTGAACAGGGCCAATCGGAGAAGCAAACAACAACCACACATTGAACACATAAAACCAGACATGGCAGAGTTGAACGACATAAACAACATTAATGTTGGGGATGGTGTGGTCGACCCAGCTGCACGGATTGCAGCGCCTGAGGTACCCGTTGTACCTAAAGCTCCATTATACGACTGGGCACAACGCACAACTAACAACATGGCAACCGCGATTTTGGTCCCTCAGATTGAGGTAGAGTCCTTCCAGATTACAAACAATATGTTGCACTTGTTGCAGAATAAGGGGCTATTTTCGAGGTCGTACGTTGAGGATCCCCAACAACATTTAAAGAATTTTTTGTCTATCTGCAAGACCCAGAGGCAGCCGAATGTTACTCCGGAGGCATTAAGACTGTTATTGTTTCCGTTCTCGGTGACAGGAGTTGCCCAGACTTGGCTCAACTCCCTCCCTATCAACTCTATTACAACATGGGAGGAGTTGGTCAAGCAATTTCTGAATAAATTCCATCCACCAAACAAGACAACACAACAGATTGATGAGATCATAAGCTTCAGGCAGAAGCCCATGGAGACACTGCAAAAGACATGGGAAAGGTTTAAAGGGATGCTGGTTATCAGTCCTCACCACGGTATTCCTGAGCAGATGTTGGGGAAGCGATTTTATATGGGTCTGGCTGATGGTGTAAAGGCCAATGTTGATGTTTCAGCTATTGGAGCATTCATAAGCAAGACATGGAGAGAGTGCTAGATTCTACTTGATACGATGGCACATAATTTAGGGTGGACAACCAGGGGTGCTTTTATTACCCCAGTTGTTCACTCAGTGCCACTAGATCCGTCCAACACTATTGCGGAGAGCATGGCTACTTTGATGACACAGATGAGTATTCTTACGAAGAAGGTAGAGGAGTCGGGGATAAAGCAGCAAGTTTATATTGTGGATACTACCAATGAGGTCTTATGCACATCTTGCATTAGTCAACAAATTGGTAATCAGTGGAATGCAGACTGTGATCACCCTCCTTACCATAAAACATGAATTATGTGTCAAACTATGGAGGCTAGAGACAGGGGGGACATAATTGGAATCAGCAAGTTCAACCATATATACCACCTCATCAACAACAGAACAATGGAAACATGGGTGCCATGAGACCTCATGGTAATGTGGCACCTTATCAAAGGCCACAAGGTTATAACAATCAAAATCAGCAGCAAGCGTACCACCCTCCTTAGCAACAACATGGGGGAGGCAAGAAGATGGGTTTTCCAGGCTTGAAGCGATGCTGCAACATGTGATTGGGTCGGCTGCCAAAATGAGTGAGAGAGTAGATGCACATGACGCAGCTATTAAAAATATTGAAGTGTAGTTGGGCCACATATCTATGTCAGTGAACAATCGTCCTCTTGGGACTTTACCTGCAGACACTCAGGTGAATCCTAAGGACCAGGGCCCAAAGCAGATGATGGCAGTGAGTCTACGCAATGGCAGGGACTTAGACTTGGGACAAGAGTTGGCCCGTGAAAGCAGGCAGGCAGAGACACTAGTACCAGTGCCAATCGAAATTGATGATTCCACAAACTTGACCAAGGTAACAGTGCAAACTGCTGAAGGAGAACCCAGTAGGCAGAGTGAGGCTGAAAAGGAAGTGGAGATAACCCCAGAGCTAGTAGTTGAGGTGGTAGTTGAGAAAGAAAAATCCCAAATCACTGGGAAGAAGAGACCACCAGCACCATTCCCTCAAAGGTTGGCAAAATACCAAAAGGATGAGCAGTACAAAAAGTTCTTGGATATGCTGAAGCGGATACAAGTAAACATTCCTGTGATTGATGCTCTGAAAGAGATGCCTGGGTATGCGAAGATGATGAAGGACTTGATGTCCCGGAAGTTTGATTTCCAAGACTTGGCGACTGTGACTTTGACTCAGACTTGCAGTGTTGTGGTAACACGACCAATTGCAGAAAAATTATCTAATCCAGGGAGTTTTACAATTTCCTGCACCATTGGCAATTTTGCTTTTGCCAAAGCACTGTGTGATTTAGAGGCCAACATTAATCTAATGCCCCTAGCCATTTATAAGATGCTGGGTATTGGTAGAGCCAGACCAACTTTCATGTTGTTGTAGCTAGCTGATAGGACGGTGAAGAGATTGTCGGGTATTCTGGATGATGTTTTGGTGCAAGTGGGGAAGTTTGTGTTCCCTGCTGATTTTGTGATACTAGACTATCGAGTGGATGAGGAGATTCCCATAATCTTGGGAAGGCCATTTTTTGCCACAGGCAGAGCCCTCATTGATTGTGAGACTGGGGAGCTCAAGATGAGGCTTAATGATGAAGAAATCACATTCAATGTGCAGAAATCTATGAGGCGACCGAGTGAGTTCGCCAAATGTTCTCTAGTTGATGTTGTGGATGTGATAGTAGAGGAAGATGATGCGTCCTTAACTATTTAGAACTCCCTTGCTGCATGTTTAATGAATTTAGATGAGGAAAATGGGGAGGAATTGGCAGAGTGGGTAAAGGGTTTTGGCCGAGGGCTCTCGAGTTTGAACCATTGCACTTAGAGAAAAGAGAGAGCCCGCCAGCCAAGCCCTCTGTGGAAGAACCACCCAAACTAGAGTTGAAACCATTGCCAGCCCATCTCAGGTACGCATTTCTAGGCCTTAATTCTACGCTACCTGTTATTATCTCATCAAGTTTGTTAGATGTGCAGGAAAATCAGATGTTACAGTTACTCTCTGAGTGCAAGACTGCCATTGGCTGGACCATGGCAGATATCAAAGGGATCAGCCCAGCGTATTGCATGCACAAGATTCTCAAAGGCGCTTGAATCCAAACATGAAGGAAGTGGTGAAGAAATAAATCATCAAGTGGTTAGGTGCGGGAATCATTTTCCCCATCTCTGACAGCATCTGGGTTAGCCCAGTGCAATGTGTTCCGAAAAAGGGTGGCATGACGGTTGTAAAGAATGACAAAAATGAGTTGATATCTACAAGAACCGTCACGGGCTGGAGAATATGCATGGATTACACAAAGTTGAACCT
Organism: Nicotiana undulata; assembly: GCA_005239495.1. Taxonomy (NCBI): domain Eukaryota; kingdom Viridiplantae; phylum Streptophyta; class Magnoliopsida; order Solanales; family Solanaceae; genus Nicotiana; species Nicotiana undulata. The sequence continues at coordinate 105,997 of ML283943.1, read as the reverse complement.
TGCCACCCGAAAAGACCACTTCCCACTTCCCTTCATTGATCAGATGCTCGAGAGGCTGGCAGGGAGGTCTCACTATTGTTTCCTGGACGGGTACTCGGGGTACAATCAGATTTCAATTGCCCCAGAAGACAGGGAAAAGACCTCCTTCACATGCCCCTATGGGGTGTTTTCCTTCAGGAGGATGACATTCGGCCTCTGCAATGCACCTGCCACATTTCAACGGTGCATGATGGCCATATTCACAGACATGGTGGAAGATATCATGGAGGTATTCATGGATGATTTCTCAGTAGTGGGAAATTCATTCGATGAGTGCTTAGAAAATCTGACATGTGTACTCAAGAGATGCATCGAGACGAACCTTGTGCTTAACTGAAAAAAGTGTCATTTCATGGTACAAGAAGGGATCGTCTTGGGGCACTTGGTGTTGAGTAAAGGAATTGAGGTGGACCGAGCGAAAGTAGATGTGATTGAAAAGCTCCCACCTCCCACATCAGTCAAAGATATACGTAGCTTCCTTGGGCATGTCGGGTTCTACCGGCTATTCATCAAAGACTTCTCCAAGATCGCCAACCCCCTATGTAAGTTGCTTGAAAAAGATAACCCATTTGTGTTTTCTGATGATTGCAGGGTGGCGTTTGAGGAGCTTAAAAAGCGGCTAGTCACGACACCAATTATCATTGCACCCGACTGGGAGAAACCGTTTGAACTCATGTGCGATGCCAGTGACTACGCAGTGGGAGCCGTGTTGCGTCAGCGCAAAGATAAAATAATGCACCCAATTTACTATGCAAGTAGGACTTTGAGTGAAGCTCAACTGAACTACACGGTGACCGAAAAGGAGATGTTGGAAGTAGTGTTCTCCTTTGACAAGTTCAGGTCTTACTTGATCGGGTCGAAGGTGATTGTGTACATTGATCACGCAGCCATCAGATACTTGGTTGAGAAGAAAGAGTCTAAGCCGCGCCTAATTCGTTGGGTGCTGCTTCTTCAAGAATTTGACTTGGAGATTCGTGACCGCAAGGGCACGGAGAACCAAGTCGCTGACCACCTGTCACGTCTTGAAGGTGCTGAGAATGCAATTGAACCTGAGGATATTCTGGAAACCTTTACAGACGAGCAGCTACTCGCCACGAGCGTAGAGGATGTGCCATGGTATGCAGACATTGCAAACTACTTGGCAAGTGGTGTTGAACCTTATGAACTCTCTTCTGTCCAAAAGAAAAGGTTTTATCGTGATTGCCACAATTACTATTGGGATGAACCTCTTTTGTTCAAAATTTGCATTGATAACATGATCCTGAGGTGTATCCCCGAGATAGAGCAATTTTTTGTTTTGCAGGCTTGTCACGCATCACCATATGGAGCACATTTTGGAGGAGTTTGGACAGCAGCTAAGGTGTTAGAGGTCGGGTTCTACTAGCCAACTGTGTTCAAAGATGCTCACAAATGGGTGAAGGGCTGTAACGAATGTCAAAGGACGGGGAACATATCTCGTCGTCATGAGATGCCAATGAACCCAATACAAGAAGTAGAGGTGTTTGATATATGGGGGATTGACTTCATGGGGCCCTTTATCAGATCCTATGGCAATAAGTACATACTTGTTGTTGTAGACTACATGTCCAAATGGGTAGAAACTTCAGCGTTTCCCACCAATGATGCAAGAGTGGTGGTGGGGTTCTTGAAGAAAAATATATTCACCCGGTTTGGGATCCCAAGGGCCATTATTAGTGACAGAGGCACTCACTTTTGCAATCGTGTCTTCGAGAAGCTACTAGCCAAGTATGATGAGCGCCACAAGGTGGCAACCCCTTATCACCCTCAGACGAGAGGGCAGGTTGAAGTATCTAACCGTGAAATCAAAAGTGTGCTGACCAAAACAGTAAACGCCACAAGAACTGACTGGGCGAAAAAGCTTGATGACGCACTCTGGGCCTATAAGACTGCATTTAAAACACCAATTGGTATGTCTCCGTACAAGTTGGTATTTGGTAAGGCATGTCACCTGCTTGTGGAGCTAGAACATCGAGCGTGGTGGGCATTAAAGCAGTTGAACATGGATCTCGATGTTGCAGGAGAAAATCGAGTCACAGAGCTGCATGAGTTGGAAGAGTTCAGATATCAAGCATTTGAGAGCACAAGGCTATATAAAGAGGGAATGAAGAGGTTACACGACAAAAATATTGTGGACCAAAATTTCAAACCCGGAGACAAAGTATTGCTCTACAATTCCAGATTGAGATTGTTTCCGGGTAAGCTCAAGTACCGATGGTCTGGACCATTCAAAGTGGTCGAAGTGTTTCCTTCTGGTGCTGTGGAAATTGCTGCTGAAGATGGGTCTAACGCCTTCAAGGTCAATGGACAAATATTAAAACTGTATGTGGGGATGAATGAAGTGAGTGAGCTGTCTGTGGTGCATCTTTTTGAACCTCATAGGTTGAGCGAACCTTAATTGCGCTCATTCTGCGTCGTGTCGTGACGTTAAATCATGCGCTTCATGGGAGGCACCCCATTGATTGTTGTACTCGTCGTGCCGCGACATTAAATCAAGCGTTGGTTGGGAGGCAACCCAATAGTTATAGTGTTTATAGTGTAGGTACTGACATATGCAGGTGTGCGAGAAAAGGGGTGTGCACAAGACCCCAAAGAAAGAAGACATTAAAAGAATAAGTCTAAGGATGCCTGGACTAGCGCGCCCGCGCTAGTCCTGTTTCTTACTATCCCAGGTAAATCCCACTAGCGCGGCCACGCTAAGACAACGCTAGTGCCCGCGCTAGTGAGGTTTCTCACTGCCCTTGGAACCCTGATACTAGCGCGCTCGCGCTAAGCTAGCGCTAAGGCCGCGCTAGTCCGTCTCGACAACAGGTTAGTTTTTCGTTTTTTTTTTTTGTTATTTTCTTTTTTTATTTCCCCCCACTAACCCAATTAAATTTTTACCCTACCCAACCGTCCCACCCCTCCCACTTCCCCCCTTAAAACCCCTCTCCTTCTTATTCTTCTCTTCTTCACCTTTCCCCCTTCAACCAAGCAAGCACAAACATACGCAGATCCCCTCTTCCCCACCCACGAAGCTCTTCCCTCTCCAAGTCTTCCTCAATACCTATTACTCTATTCCCCTCCTTCACCTCTACCGGTATGTATTCTCCCATTAATTTTCTTTTTATTTCTTTTTGTAGCTTTATTTTCTTTTACCTTGTGTACAAAATTGTAGTTTTCTTAGTGGGTAGTCATACATGGTAGTAGTTGTTCTGTGCTGAGAAGTATTAACATATGGTTTGTGGGGGTGGTGTGAGTATGTTTGGGTTATTGTGGTGGTGCTTCATGTCCCATATTAAATGCTTGGTGTTAAACTTGTTCATGGCCCACCACATGTTTGTAAAAATGCCTCATTGGAGGAAGTATTGTGACCAATTTTGGGTGAAGTCTGAGTAACCAAGGTTGGGTCACCCGGTTGTACTGATCTAACATTGGGCTAATTGCAGGTACCATGCCTCCACGAAAGCGCCAAGCCACCAGAGCCTCCTCCAGCCGCCCGACAAGAGCTTCCACCGGGGGACGGCCTCGCAAAATAATTGATTCCATGCCTTTCAATAGCCAAAAGTTTGTCTCCGCAAAGGCCCAAGACCGGTTCAATGAAAAGGAGGATAAAACGGTCGTCCCTGAGCAAGCCATGGATATTAACGCACTCAAGATAAACTGACCTAATATGCCCGAGGTGCTAATACAGCGACGCCTGGATGTGTTCTTGGAGGAGCCTGATGAGGCAAATGCCATGCTTGTCGGGGAGTTTTATGCCAATGCTCCAGAACATAAGAACTATGTGGTAACAGTGCGAAAAAGGCCAGTCAATGCTTCCATAGAGAATATCCGGTCAGTGTATAGGCTACCTCCACCAGCTGAGGGATATGTGGATGCTTACAAGCTTTTTAGTGGAAAGAAGACTCCCTGGGACAAGTTCACCGGGACCATCTGTCAACCGGGAGTCACATTGAAGTGGTATAAATAAGGAAACAAATTCCACTCCTCGGCCCTCAAGTTTGAGGCCAAATGCTGGTTGTACTTGATCAACAGCCGCCTCCTGCCTTCCAAGAACCTTTCAGAGGTGAACATCCCTCGAGGGCGTTTGATTTGGTGCTTTATGGTTAATGCACCATTCGATGTGGCCAAGGTGATTCATGACGAGATGTTTACACGCATGAAGGTCCAACGGTATGGATTCTTCTACCCTTCGCTCATCACTCGTTTGTGCAGGCAGGCTGGTGTGTCCGGTGACTTTGCTATAGATGGTCGGGTGCCTGTGGTGCACCCCTTCACAGCTGATAGAGTCACTAGGGGTAAGGATGTGGTGGTGGCGGCTGAGGATTTGATAGGACAGGACTCTGAGGATGATGAGGCGGAGGAGGAGCCACATCATGGTGAGGATGATACTGAGCACATGGAGGAGAAGCAGCCCGCTCAGGCGCAGTCTGCATATGTTGGAGGACCGTCTGGGGTCAGTCGGGGATAGCGGTTAGACCACCTAGAGCAAGATGTGGCTGGGTTGAGGACCTCGGTGACTGACCTGGGGACCCGTGTTGATGAAATGGCCACCAACAGAAGAAATCTGAGAAGAGGATCATGGGTTGGCTCCGCGCCCTGGGTCGTGCGTGCAACGTGGACTCAGGCTCTGTCTCTGACCAGGATTGAGCTGTTAGGGAAGTCCCCTTACCTTCCTTTGCATTTTAATTGGCCATGAGGATATGTCCTCGTTTTAAGTGTGGGGTGGGGGATGTATTCCCTGTTTTATTTTATGTTGTACAGTTATGAATTCTTTGCCTTAGTTTTGTTTAAACTTGGTAGAATTGTGTGAACAACTAATTTTTGACTACACCCAAATTCTATACTATTTTAGTATAAATATCTCTTTAAGGTCTAATCTTAATAAAAGAAAACTACAAAAATACTAACATTCTTAGAGTATGAATTTTCTTTATATATATATATATATATATATATATATATGTGGTTTTTTTTATTAGAATTTTAATAAGTAAGCTATGGTATTTTTTTACTATAATTTAAACTATAGTGTAAATATTGGATTATCTTATTTATATAGTATTTTTTAAATCTAAGAGCAAGTTGGTTAATATATATATTGTATTTATGTATGTATTTTACTTTAATTTTATTTAGTAAAAGGGGTTAGTAAAAAGAAAGAAAAAAGCTACAAAAACTAACATAAGCAAACTAACGAAAATCAAAACAAAATAAAAATAAAAATAATAATATAACAAAAAAAGGATAAATGTTGAAAGATTCAAAAAAATTATCCTAACTACTCACCATGATGTTCTCGACCCTCTCCCCGTGATTTCCTCATCCTACACTCCCACTCACACACGACATCACGTACACTCACATTTGACCAACCACTTCATCCATCTTATTCTATAAATAGACAAAAACAAAAAAGGAAAAGAAAAAGAGGAAAGAAACGGAGGGAAAGCAAAGAAAACACAAAAGAAAAAAAAAACGAATAAGAAAAGGAAAAAAAAAAACTGAAAGTTTACTCCTAAAAAGCTTGAATGGACGCCATATTTTTCACTCTCTTTCCTTCATTGAACAGCATTTTGTAGCCAAGTAAAGCTCCAAAATTGCAGAAATTTTCAGCCAGAAAACAGCACCAATATTACCTTAAGTCTTCACTTTGTTGTTATAGGTTCGATTATTTACCTTAAGTCTTCGTTATTTACATATTTGTCTGTGGTTTTCTTAGATATGAATTTCGATAAAATTGTTGCCCGAAGAATCCTGCTGCGTATTTGTTGCTCTGTGTACCTATGTTTTGTTTAGTAAAATTAATCATCCTCTTGTTAGTTATGGGAAGAGAAGCATGATAATTTTAGGAAATGTATAATTGGACCTTTATCTTTAATCATTTGGGTCATCAGTTCTTTTACAAGTACATGGGCCTTAAGGCTATTATTTGGACATGAATTGCTAGGTAAAAGACTAATTTAAGATCGAGTTTTTTTTTTTTTTTTTTTTTTTTTTTTTTTTTTTTTTTTTTTTTTTTTTGCATTTATTTGAATTCCATCAATATCCATTAGCAATTTAATTCACTATGTGGTTCCATTTGTAATTTCTCGGGCAAAGGTAAAGAAAGAATAGTAATTAATTAAGTTGTAACATGATTTTTTTTTTTTAATTGTTAATAATTTTTAGTTAAAACATACATTTCTTCCACAATGTCATTCCATACTTCTCCCGCCTTACAATAATCCCAAACACAGAAATGGAATACTCTAAAAATGCTAGAAAAACTTTAGATGTATTTTAAATATTAACCCATGTGTTCATACTCGAATCTTGTATTGATATGTTTCAATAATAAAAGGATCATGTGTGCATTCCGCGTCTCGATGCTTTTAATTTTAAAATAATTTTATTTTAACCATGTGTATATTCCCGTACCTTGGTTTAACATCTAACTTGAAAGAAAATACCTCGTGTGCGTACCGCATCCAAGTGAACACACAAAAATAAAAATAATATATAGAATAATTAATTAAGCGGTAATAAATAAGCCATAATTAATAAAATACAAGAATAGCTGAAAATTGATTTAAGCCTTACATTAGTCAATAAAGCGACCGTGCTAGAACACGAAACTCGAGGGATGCCTTACACCTTCCCCTCGGTCAACAGAATTCCTTACTCAGTCTTCTGTTTCGTAGACCATAAATAAAGAGTCAAATCATCCTTTTGACAAGGATTCAATAAAAGGTAACTTGGAACACCAAAACTCAATTCCAAGTGGCGACTCTAAATAATCTCTTTTCAAAACGTCACTTTAATTGGAAAAAGTCATGTAACTCAACCACGTAATACGTTTGAGTGGGCAAAAAGAGGTGTGACAAATTGTAGTTCTGTTTTATGTTTCCTTTTTGTAGTTGTTTTAGTTGGTTTTAAGGTATAGTCAAGCAAGTCGTCTTGGCCCGACGACGGATCCCTTCGGCGCGGTTCTTGAGGGTCCAAGTCGATCGGAAAAAAATAAAATTAGTGGACTCTTCCTGATGACAGACTTCTTAGGCAGTTTTCTTGAGGGAAGTTAGTCCAAAGAAAACACCAAAAAGATTTTTTTTCTTTTTTCTTTTTAGGTAGTGTAGTACTCCCCCTTAGTTTTTCTTTTGATCGCGGTTCTTTTCCAATGGTGTATCTTGAACCGGGTATAGCTAGCTTCTTCTTTTATTTTTAGTTAGGAATCCTTTGGGCAAGGTGCTAAATGATTAAATGCAACACGCAGTGTGTTACACCCAAACCCCATGAATCCTAGAGTGTGACGCTTAAGCTCAATTGTTGACTCTTGTAGAATGCCTTAATGGTGCATGTTGTAACTAACTTGAACGCTCAATGGAGTGTTTTGATGAACCAATTTGGATTGAATTATGTGTCATGTGTGTGTGAGGTATTTTGCATCTTATTCTATGTCTGCATTTGGTACCTAGAACTTGCCCCATGTGTGTACAATCGAAATAGAAGTTTGTTTAGTCTTATAAGGGATATAGGCATTTCTTTGTTAAGCCAGACACAAATATGTACCCACCTGAATGTAAGTAACCATAGTCAACCCCTTTTAGCTTATAAGCTTGTTTCTTTGGTAACCACACTATGAACCATAACCAATTATTTGAATAGCCTGTCTGTTTGAACCCTTTACCTCCCGTGAGCACTTGAATTGTTAGCTAATATGTAAAAGTCAAAGTGTGGGGTGGGGTTTGATATGTAAGGAAAATCAAGGAAATAGAATGAAAGGTGCAAAAGTGTGAAAGAGAAAGAGAAAGAAATAAAATGCAAAAGTGAAGGCCACTTAGAGAAAAACAAAAGAAAGAAAGAGGACAATAAATACGTGTAGTCCTTGATAATTAGTGGCATGAAAAAGAAACTTGCACCTAAAGAATAGTGGGGTAATTATGAAGCAAAGTGTGGTGAAAGTTCTGGCCAAGCATGAAAATGGGCTGAATGTTAATGTAATTGTATTAAAAGTGCTTAGGGAGGTTAGTCACTATACCCAAATGTATCATACCTGTCCCTTAGCCTACATTACAACCAAATAAAGAGCTAATGATCTTAGACTGAATAAACTCAATTAGTAGAGTATTACATTACGGGCAAGCTTATGGCGTATCTGTGCGGCATATGAATGTTCTTTTTGAGAGTGAGTGAATTCTTTCGATTTAACGTCCATGTTGTTCTTAGTATTATCTTTTGTGGAACTACTCTCAATTGTGTGATGTGCGGACACGTGATTTATGAAAAAGAGGTAAGTCTTAACCTCCTTGTAGAGTATTTTGAGGAAGTAGGAGTATGGCATGGCATTTGAGAGTCGCAGCTTGAGGCATAGATGTTACACTGCTAGGTTTAATGCTTGTAAAATATTCGTGGTGTGACACCGTAGGGAAGTGTTTGATGCAAAGAACCCTTGTGGGATGAAGTGGATTGCTCGAGGACTAGCAATGATTTAAGTGTGGGATGTTGATAATAGGCTAAAATTGCATAGTTTAAAGCATATTTATACTCTAACTTAATGATGTTTCACTGTCTTAAGTGTGTTAAAAGATGATAAATTGTCTCTAATGATGATTTTTGTGTTTCACAGGAGTACAACACACTAATGAGGACTTATGATGGTGATTCGGGCAAAATTGAAGAAGAATAGGCCATGGGGTATTTTCTGGGTGACTTGAAGGCTGAAGGTTCGCCGAAACAGTAAGAAACCCCATTAGCGCGGGCTGTAGCATGACATTAGTGCGCCCGCGCTAGTTCAGCATAACGAGGCAGTGAAGAACCCCATTAGCGCGGGCTGTAGCGCGACCTTAGCGCGCCCGCGCTAGTCCTGATTTCCGGAGGCAGTGTATAACCCAACTAGCGCGGGCATTAGCGCACCCGCACTAGTTCAGACGCGGGAATTAGAAGCTGAAGGGTATTTTTGGGAAGTTAAGGCCAATCCACTCAACCTATAAAAGGTTCAATTCGCCCAAGAAAGGAGTTTATCAAGGTTTAGAGTTTGGAACAAGAAAAGTAAAGGCAAGAGGCAAGAAGGCAATTGGGCATCAATCCATATCTCCTTCTTTTGTGATTTTACCCTCGATCATGAATTCATTTGTAGTTTTTATCATTGTTATGAGTAGCTAACTTTTCTAATCTAAGGTTTTGGTGGAACCCGTTGGGGGATGAACTTATTGTGATATTAATATAGTTTTGGTTGGTTGTTAATCTCTATTTGTTCAACTACGTTCTTGTTGTAGTTGATTGAAGGGACCTCAATTAGATGTGCCTGTTTATTATGTATCTACTTGAGAGAGAGTGCATATTTATGTAGTTGTTTGAACAACATCACTCCCGGAGTATAGGCGAGAGTCATAACCGAGGGTTTAGAGATTGTATTAGAGATAACGATACCTCGGGTGCAATCTAAAGTGAACTGTAATGCAATCTAGCTAGCATAACTTGAGTGTTCATGATTGATAGAGACAACTAAGTCAAAACTATAGAAAGTATACAAGAAGGAATTTCACCAACGAGTGGAACCATAACCTTAGACCTTTATTCCAATTGTTTAAACCTTATTGTTAGTTAATCTTTAGTTTATTCTTTCTGTTCAGCTGTAGTAGTAGAAACAACACAAAGTGATATTCATAACTTTTGAGAAAGTTGATTATTAAGAATTCAGTACTCTGACAACAACATTTGGTACGTTAATTCCCTGTGGAATTCGACTTTGGGAAAAATATCCGGATTATATTTGCAACGCCCGCTTAGTCTATTAGTAGACATAGTTGAGCGTGATCAATGCTCCCATAAACTATACACTATAACTTTTATAAAATGAAATACACATCTTCTGCTAATGTTGGTGCCCTTCTATTTGCTAGAAATAATTACAAGTCAATTGATGGTCAGTAGCGCATCCACATTGTGATTTGTGGGTGCTTAAGCACCCATTACTTTTAATCATATATAGTAAATTTGCATAAGCAATTATAAAAATAGGTAGATAAATATTGAGTGAGCACCCACAAATAATTTTTTTTCTCTTCTTTTGAAATTTTTATCGGTCAAAACCCATAACTTTAAAATCCTAAATTCGCCATTGTTGATGGTTTTACTATGCTTCCACATGTCTACGATTGAGCTCTTATGCTCCTTCATTTTACTGGGTTGTTGTCAACTTGTGATAGAAATACATCCTTGATGATGTTACTTTGGTATCATGATAATTATGCTTTTTCTTACAAAATCAAGTAAATTCTTTGGAACAAAAGAGATGATTATGTTTCCAGTTAGAATGTGCAACCATTTATAAAAAATAGTAAAAAGACATCAATAAGTTTGGATCATTTGGAGGACAGTTGAAAGACTTGGTTATTTTTATCTTCTTGATTTGACTAACATAAAGTAATATATATGATCAATCCTTTGAGGGAAGGTCCTCTGAAATTTATTATTATGGAGGTTGGACTACCCATGCAGGATCAAGAGTAGGAGTAGCCCTTGTATTACTGCAGCCAGCAAAGCTAGGATGGAAAGAAAGTCCGAGTAGCCTTGAGGGTTGTTAACGCACTCAGTGGAATAATCAAAGTCTAGGAGTTGACTAGGTATTCTCTGTAACATGAAAGCAACTATCATTATGAAATGCAATGCCCTCTTTCTGGTAGGTTTTCTCAAGGACAAGATCTTATACTAAAATAATTTCAGTTATAAAAATATCTTAAACTAAGTCATGCCTGCACTAGCCACCACTCAGTTAGGCATTTATACCCGTTCAACCTAAACATAACTACTTTCATATTTAAAAGCTCCAAATTTTGTTGTTAGAGAAATAACTACCTAAAGTTCTTGCTTGCTCTTAAATAGTTGCGACATCATCTGAATTAGAAGTTTAAATACCAAGTAACTCTAAAAGGTTGCAGTGAGTTGGTTACAAAAAAGATAAAAATACGTAAATAGTACGTCTTTACTTGTTTGAGATGAAAAAACTTGGTTGAATAAAAAAGCACCTCCATTACATAGTTAAAAAAGAGTTCCTCATTGCAGTCAGGATCAGTTACTTTGAGGATAGTCGAGGCTATAAGTGAAGTAGTAAGAACTAGCAACTTCGAGAAATTGTTTTAACATGCCTCATGGAATTGATGCCTTGGAGACCCTATTGTTGAATTTGCTTCTAGAAAATTAGTAATTCCTTATGTGATTTATCGCTACAAGGAACTTTATTAGTCGTATCTAAACATCTAAAGTGCAAACATGGGCTTATGACTTGGTATAAATATTATTATAAGCTATTAAAGTATTATTATCTTCACACATTAATCCATGTAGCAACAACGATGGTGATTCTTGCTTTGCACCAAAAATATAACAGCAAGATGTGATGCTCGAGATTATGATGCTAAGAAAATGCTCTAGGTTTTGTTACATCAGGTAAGATCCGAGCCTTAAAATTTGTAGACATTACTGGCAAGGATAAAAAGACTTGGACTTCCATTAGAGTGAATAAATTTTTGGTTGGCACTGAACATAGTGTTGCATGCATCTTATCTAAAGGGAAGTTCACCTGCTGTGAAGCCTATTTTCTGAAGAATCTCTTGTTGTTCAGCTACTGGTACTCCACCAAAGTATACACAACTTTTGCTTTGGTTTGCAATAAGTCCTGATACTTCTGAGAAATTCTGGAAACATTCATATAAAAGTTGTATAGAGATCATATCTCCTCGACAGAACAAGAGCAAGTCATCTGCAAAACTGAGCTGAATGATATGCAATTTTTCACAACTAGGATGATAGTTAAAATCTGGCTGTTCTTTCAGTTTTTTCAGTATCCTCGTTAAGTATTCCATTGCTAAAACAAAGAGTAGTGGAGACATTGGATCACCTTGTCTCACCCCTCTCTTAGCTGCAAATTATACAGTAGGACTCCCATATATAGTTATGGAATATGATACTGTTTTGATGCACTCTATAATCCACTCTACAAACTATTTGGGGAAGCACAACCCTGCAAGCACTTGTTCCAGGAAAACCCATTCAAGGGAATTATACGCTTTTTGCATATCGATCTTGAGCATACATCTAGGCGAGATCCCTTTTCTACCATACCCTTTACTAACTCATGGCTAAGTATAATGTTATATGTCAATACTCTGCTAGGGACAATGCTGCTTGGCTATCATCTACCAAAGAATCCATCACTTGCATCAATGGATGACCTCTTTTACCAAATGAGGACATTGCTATTGTTTATCCTTCAAAATATCTACACCCAACAAATAAATCGTTGTCGTATGAGATCCACACTATTTAAAATCAAATCCAAGAGTGTAGAAATAATAAATTGTATGCTAATATTGTTGTTGTTTTGCAGGATGAGCATATTAATTATAAGGAAGCTGCAACAACGATAAGAATGGAATATAGAATTGACATCCAGAGCGGATTAAAAGAAAACCTAACAAAATTAGGAATGACCAAGACTACACTACTGTTTAAATTGTTGGACCTAACTAAATTAGGAATGACCAAAAACTACACTACTGTTTAAATTGTTGGTTTCAATATAAGGTACTTGAACAACTTTATTTATAATATGCTTTTTCCTTCACCATTGTTTATCTCTCTAATATTTTTTTGGATAATATATTGCTTATATATCTAATGTAATTATTTGTTTTGCTTTTAGGTAGTATGGAGGATTGACACACTTTCAATATGCTTCGCTTAGTTGGATCATAAGTATCCGTATAATTAGGACCAAGAATGATAGACTAAAGTGATTTTAATCTTGGTTAAGTGTGTTATGACTGGAAGTACTTGATAAAAAAATTATTTTTATGAATGTTGTTTGGCTAATACATGGCATATATTTTCTACAGCCTGAGAACACAATTATACTTTTATGATATGTCTGTATCTATAATATCCATTTGCGTCTTACCCCCTTTATCAAACATATCGAGGTACATATCTGCATACAAATCTCATATTTATATAAATATTTATCCTGTTTTGATATTCTAAAGTTATGGAGCAACACAATGAGGTAAAAAAAGAGCAGCTCAATGCACAAAGCATCTCGTATCCACGTAGGGGTATGAAGCCACACAATGAGGTATACTTAGAGCTATAAATGATTACCGTTAATGGTAGAAGCATTTAACAGTTTTTTGTAGTAGCAAGTACTTTTAAGAGATTTATATAGATATCTTACTGCCTAAAGAAGTTGAATATTTGTGTATGGGCATAGTGAAAATTGCGGTGCAACTTGCTTTATATGAAGCACTCATTAACATTATTATTCCAGCCTCATGCTAGCAGTAAATAGAATCATGGAAGTTTGCACATTAATTTTTTCTTGTTTTCATTCTCAATCCATCAATCATATTCTCGAAAGACTTGGATAGAGAAAATCATATCAGTAGACCACATAAATTGTGTTAGAAATATTTGTAACATTCCTGGACAATACAAATTTTAGGACTTAGACGTCGAATAAGTTTTGTTCAATGGCCAAATTTTTGAACTTTCATATGTTATTTGTGCAGGTTTTGATAAGCCTACCACTTGAGTCATATCCAACAGAATTAGACTTTGTGTCTGCAAAAAGAATTATTGAAGCAAAAATTCCTTGCTATCATTAGTTAGCCAATAATTAAATTCAAGCCAACTTTGTAAATAGATAACGTGAGTTGTGCTTAAACTTATGAAAATGGCTATTTCCTTGCTAGGTGAACGTTTTGCTTATATGAATCTATATTTTTATATTAAAATTAAATTGCTAGAAGCTGGTTTATGTTTGACTAATATTTAGATGGGTAGTGTGCTTTTTTATTTGTTCTCGAGTTTTCTCGCGATGTCGGGCTATGCTCATGATATGCACGGGCTTTAACCATCTAGTCTTTAAAGAAATGAAGCATTTTTTCTTATGTATAATTTTTTTCACCATGAATAATGCTGTAAATTTCAAAATTTATTTATTTTCGTATGTATAATTCATCCTTACTTAAACTTGATTATTACAAAATGACTGCACTTTTTATAGAGAAAATAAGATTTCTTTAAAAAAGAAGAAGGTTATATATCTTTTATTATTTTTTGATTAAGTAATAATTAACACAAAGTACTTGCATAAAAACTATTAGGACTCGAATCACTACACTTGAGAATTAAGAGGAGCTTCGAAAACAAAAAAGAGAATAAAGAGGGGCATTACGTAAATCCTTATAATGGGAACAGTAGTGGTGGAGTTATTTGTCACACGTAGGACTCGCACGAACACCAAACATAAACCTCAGTTAAATCGACGGCAACTGTACTAACTGAACCAAACTCCTAAAACCTCACCGCCGTCAAACCCCGTCTTCCCCAATGTCGACAGAAACCCTAAACCCCAAAATCAACGGCGAAGATTCAACAGAGCAACTCCATTCCCCGGATGCCTCCACCAATCCAACGGTTGAAATTGCACCAACTGAGAAGCGTAAGCGAGAAGAAACCGAAACCGAAACAGAAACGGGGAAACAGCAACAACAGCCAAACCCGTTATGGAAAACGAGTCTTTGCTCTTACTTCCGAAGAAACGATAACTCATGCAGCCACGGTGATACCTGCCGTTACGCCCATGGTGAGTCGGAGCTCCGTCCCCGACCCGATAATACATGGGACCCGACTTCTGAGCGGGCGAAAAAGATAGCTAAGAAGGATGATGATGGCGATAAGGCAGAGAATAAAGAAGAAGAGAAGTGTAATGACGTCATGATGACGGAAGCGTTAGACGAGGAGGAGGAATGTAGTTCGTCGGGTACTGGGTTGTCAAAGTGCTTGGTGAATCTTCCTATGAAGTGGAGTTCGGATAATTTAAGGTGTTTCCTTAAGCAGCATGTAAGATTCTTGCTCTTTCTATCTTTTTAGATATTAAAGATGAAAGCGTTTGCCCCCCCCCCCGCGCGCGCTCATTATCTATTGAGTTTCAAACTGTACTGGCCCTCCGGGAATTGTATAGTAATAAAAAAAGGAAATCTTGGTTTAGCGATTATTTTCTGAACATTTTTCTAATTCCCAGTTTTAAATTAGTGGAGAACCTAAAACAGAGTTAATTAAGCTATTTTGAAACATGGGATATATGTAGTTCTTCTGTGCACCACTCAGTGATTCACTTAGGGAGCTTGTACATATTTGAAGTTTTAGTTATTATGAGTAATAAATATTAGGCAGCTATCTTCACATTGTGTGTGAACTTTGTCAGATGAGTTGGTTTTGTGAAGTAGACATCTTTATAGATGTCAAATTGTCAATGCATTTATTCTATGGTCAATTGCAGTGTTTTAAAAGGCGGGGGCGTGAGGTGAGGCATTTTACGTGACATCCCATGGATCTTTAATTTATAATTAATAAAATAAACTTAAAATTATTTTTAAATCTAAAAATTACATAATTCTTTTAGAAAATTCATACAAATCACAAAAAAATAGATAATTATTATAATTATATGAACTAACAAGAAAAAATATACTAATAAATGAGATGCATCTTTAGAATAAGTCAATAATGTTCTAACCGAAATAACAATCCATATTCCAAACAAGATAAGCCAAAGGCATCATTGATTATTTGTAAGAATTAACAAAAATGAAATAAAATCAAACTAGTTCATGGCAATGATCTGAAGTTCTGAACTATAAAGACAAACATTATAGATGCCTTTATAATATATATTTTAAAATATGAGAGAGGATAACTTTCTAGTAGTTTAGCAGTAAAGAAAATTTGGCGCAAACAAAAGAATTTGGTCAGAGATATATTGGTATCATTGTTAAGAGCACAAATGACACTCATTTTCCACAAGAAAAGAAGAAATGCACAAAAACTATATCATCTCTCAATCTCAAGTCTCAACAGTAGCATTGTAATTATATTTCAGTGTGCAAAGTGCATCTCTAAACTCTCAGCAAGACTTCATAACCCGCTTTGATTGAAGTCACAAAAGTTGTTGCTCCTTCATACACATGCCTGTAAAAAAATATTTCGTGTTAAGAAAATAAAGAGTGTCATGAGAGCTAACATTGTCTAGCTTCAAAGTTCAAATCCACTTGCCTCTCATTAGAGCAGTTTTGCCAAAAAGTCTCAACAGTCACCAAGTATCTCTTAAACTACCAACATGAATGATAGATTTATGTGTAAGGTCATTTTCATATGCAGTAGGTGGCACCATTCTAATGACATCAACATCAAATAAATTCTCTTCATCAACCCAAGAAGGATCTTCAGGAAGCACCGGATCTTCTTTTTTCAGTTATCCACATTATCAGAATCAATTTCATCAACTAGAATCAGATCGACATTTTGCATTTTTCTTTTGGTGCTCCTTTCTCTTAATCTAGTACTGTATCTAACATAAACTAGAGCATTTAATCTATGATGCTCAAGTCTGTTTCGCTTCTTGGTATGAATCTAGCAAATTTTTAAAAAATAAAAATAAGCTATTATAAAAATGAAAATACAATAGTAGAAGTTCTGGAAAATCATAATTCTTACCGACTCGAAGGTACTCCAATTTCTTTCACAACTCGAGGAGTTGCATGTGAGATTCAAGACACGAATCGCAAATTTAGTCAACTCCGGAGTTCTGCCTCCAAAACGTATCTACCAATATGTCGGAGATCGTACTTTCTTAGAATCCATAGCTAACTGACTTCCAAAATCCCCTCTGAAGTGGTCATACTGAACATCCACTTTAAACCTCTCTTCATAACTCAACATTTTTTCCATTCATTGGTACAAACCTTGTTTGATTTCGTAATTATTAGAAAACCTTTCATCAAATTGCAACTAAGGATTCAAATAGTATCAAGCAACATGAAGTGGATGATGAAATTAGTCATTCCATCTATCATCAATTCTCTTCCAAATAGAACCATACTTTTTTTCGTTGGATCCACAATTTATAGCTATCTTTTCCTTAGCTTTATTCATCAAATCATACACATATCCCATGCATGGTTTTTCCTCTAAATCTACTTCTCTCAAAACACTCACTAAAGGAGTAACACTCATCACGCAATAAGCAATGTAAGGCCAGAAGTTCTTATCAAACGAAATTGTGGCTCTTGTTTTCACTCCTTCGTGTTTCTTAGCCGAAGCAGATTTATTCCAAGCTTTAGAAGAAAACATAAGGAACAGAGCATGAGACTCCAAGAAAGCGAACTAAATCATAGATACAAGGGACTCCAAGAAAGCAAACTAAATCATAGATACAAGGGACTCCAAGAAAGCAAACTAAATCATAGATACGAAAGTTGCCTTACATAAAAGGCTGGCTTTATATAGGACTAAGAGGTTATTACAAGACAAACTTATATTATAAAATAAACCTATCTTACATGGAAAACCTATCTACAAGTGTGTTCCTTTTTACATGTGAAGGACCTTAGGCAAATCAACTAAAAAAGCTCATGAAAACATGAGAAAGAGGTGAAATATACATGGTATAGCATGTGAAAGTATGTGGGAGCATGTGAAAATAGGGTGATGCATGTGACGAAACATGTGAAAGTGGTGCCCGGATGATTTGGAAAGACGTGGAATTTCGGCTTGGCATGGGTAGATTATTTTTTAGGGTTTTTTGGTCAATAATGTGGGATTAGCAAGGATTTAGATAATTATCTTCCATTGGTTTTCTCGGCTTGTTTTCTAGGCATCTTTTCAAAGATTTTGTGTAGTAACGCCTGGAACTTGACGGTTCTTCTTCGCTACGTTCCTTCTCCTTTGGATTGAGGGATGTGTCCGCAACCTTAATCTGGAAATGTCTTGAGTGATTTTTTCCTGGATGACTTTATACAGAGTTTGATATTCCTTTGATGCTTCTCAGACTTTTTCTAAGTGAGGATGAATGCCGGTATAATTCCAGCTTGCCCAATTTTTTGTCCATGTTGAAATTTGGAAAGATAGTTATGAAGGCAATCCCTGCATTCAAGGTAACTCATGCAATACCCAAATTTGCATGTTGGTACTGAAAGTATCTTGCATCTAGAAGAGAAAGTCGAGCAACAACATGTTGACCTTTTCTTCCATGATAAGTCAGAGCAATTCGGATAGCACCAAAATGGATATGAGTAGAACCATGATTTCTCCATTGTCTGGGAAAATCATCTGGGATTTGGAGGGTAATAAATTGTTCTTTTCGAGTGGCAAGAATAGGATGCTGGTCAAGTTTCGAGGCAACAACATATTTTTTGACTCCTTTTGGTCTGTGTTGGACTAAGGAACGGATTTGGGTCCTGGTTCACATGATTTTTTGGCAAAAGCTGAGTAAGGGTTTGTGAGGGGTAGTTCAGTGGAAGATACTTTCTGTTCGTCCGGTAGGATATCTACTTCATAGAGGTAATCATGTTTTTTGGATAAGGTTTTATATAGAGTAGGAGACATTCATTTTTGCAAGGGAAAAGGATGATGGAAATGACTCAGACATATTTAGTAAACTGTTCCTCCCACCGAAAGGATTGGTTGGCCCTTGGGATTCGGCTGCGATTGCCAAGACGGTTTGGAAAATCCAATTGGAGAATATGATGAACATCACCTGCGTCATTGGGAAAGATTTGGCCTAAAGGAGACCAAACCAAAATTCAAGAAAAAGGGGAAAACTACTGGAAAACAATTTCGAGCCAAATATGAAAATAAAGACCCTTTAATTGGCTCATTAAGCCGTCCATGTAAATATGAATTTTTTGTCAGTTACAAACCCCAAGAATGGCCAAACTACCAGAAAAATCACTCAAGAAATTTCCAGATTAAGGTTGCGGATCACATCCCTTAATCCAAAGGAGAAGGAACATAGCGAAGAAGAACCGTCAAGTTCCAGGTGTTACTACATAAGATCTTTGAAGAGATGCCTAGAAGACAAATCGAGAAAACCAATGGAAGATAATTATCTAAATCCCTGCTAATCCGACCATAATCCCACATTATCTACCAAAAATCATCTACCCATGCCAAGCCAAAATTCCTGTCCTTCCAACCCATCAGGGTCCCACTTTCACATGCAACACTCTATTTTCACATGCTCCCACATACTTTCACATGCTATACCATGTATATTTCAACTCTTTTTCATGTTTTCAGGAGCTTTTTTAGTTGCTTTGACTAAGGTCCTTCACATGTAAAAAGGAACCCACTTGTAGATAGGTTTGCCATGTAAGATAGGTTTTTTTATAATATAAGTTTGTCTTGTAATAACCTCCTAGTCTTATATAAAGGAGGTCATGTAATAGTTGCAGATCACTCAAGAAATTTCCAGATTAAGGTTGCGGATTACATCCCTTAATCCAAAGGAGAAGGAACATAGCGAAGAAGAACCGTCCAGGCATTACTACATAAGATCTTTGAAGAGATGTCTAGAAGACAAATCGAGAAAACCAATGGAAGATAAATTATCTAAATTCCTACTAATCCCACCATAATCTCACATTATCTACCAAAAAATCCTAAAAAATCATCTACCCATGCCAAGCCAAAATTCCTATCCTTCCAACCCATCAGGGTCCCACTTTCACATGCTTCCACATGCTTCGTCACATGCAACAACCTATTTTCACATGCTCCCACATACTTTCACATGCTATACCATGTATATTTCAACTCTTTTTCATGTTTTCAGGAGCTTTTTTAGTTGCTTTGCCTAAGGTCCTTCACATGTAAAAAGGGACCCAGTTGTAGATAAGTTTATTTATAATATAAGTTTGTCTTGTAATAACCTCCTAGTCCTATATAAAGGAGGCCATGTAATAGTTGTACGATCATCTTGTAACCTTTGTAAACCTTTGTGATATATAACATATGAGTTCCTTCTAAATCTCCCTCTTGTTCTTTCTTTCGAATGGATGGAAAAGCCGGTCCATGTACGAAAATAGAGTAAGAATACCCTATGAAAGTTAGCTTATTGTAGTACAAAAGTTTTCTGAGTTGTGTAGCTTGGCAAACCATCCCTTATGGATTGTTGAAGCCAACCCCTTTGTAGGAAAACTTTTGCGACTGTAACAAATTAACTGCTAGTGTAGCTTGGCAAGAAGTCAACCCTTTTTGTAGGGAAACTTTCGTATCTATGATTTAGTTTGCTTTCTTGGAGTCTCTTGCTCTGTTCCTTATACTGTGTAGCAAAGCGAGTGACAACAGGACGCAATAACTCATTATTATTTGTAAATGACCTTATGAAATCGAACACCCAAGTATGCCCATAAATAAATCTCACCACTTCTTTTGCCTTTGTAAGTGTTTCTTGATGAAGCGTCAACTTTGCTATATCTTCTAACAAGAGATCAATACAATGTGCAGCACATGGAGTCCAATAAACATGAGATTGAGTTTCCATTATTCTTTTTCCAGCATTCACAAAATTAGAACCATTATCCGTAATTATTTGGACAACATTTTCTTCTCCAACTTCATCTATAATTTTATTTAAATGTGATGCAAGCATTTCATCACTTTTAATAGAGTCCAAGGCATCAATAGATCTCATAAAGAAAGTACCGGCTGGACTATTAAATAAAAAGTTCATAAAACATCTACTTTTTCCATCTGTACAACTATCAGACATAATTGAACAACCATATTGCTTCCAAGATTTCTTATGTTCATCAACATCTTATTAATGTTTGTAACCTCATCTTTCAATATCCAAGTTCTCAATTCATGCATGGAGGGATGCAGAAAACCCGGTCGATAATTTGCAACTCCTTCAAACATTGGCAAATAATATGGGTCATTTGCAACATTAAAAGGTATACCACTTGAAAAGAAGAACCTACTAATTCGCTCACAAACTTCTTTCCTCTCCTATTTTTTCCATTTGGAGTTTAAAGTAGCTTGCGTTGTTTGTGCACTAACATAATTATCAATTGGACCTCTAGTCTTTGGATGTAAATTCATCATACTTGGAGAAGTACCAGATTCACTGCCCGTACCACTTCCAGATGCAACGGCTCGCATTTCTTCCAAAGTAGCATTCCGCAAGGTTTTAACTTTTTGAAGCCTTACTAATACTTTCTTGCATTCATCGGCCACTTCATCTGGCACTGTAGGCCAAGACTTGTTTCCTTTATGGGTGCCTGCTAAGTGTTGCTTCAGTCTGTTGATCGTGCCACTACATCGTTGATTACAAAACTTGCATCGAAAGAACTTTTCATCTGGATTCATGATTGTGTATTTCCAAGCAAAATCATTTTTGCTCACTGTTTTAGAGCCCTCTTCATCCATTGTCAACCATGACCTGCCAATATAAAGTTTATAGTTACCTGCAAGTTTTAGTAATGAAAGAGTTATAGTTACTACTCTATAGTCTATATTTTGTATTATCCATCAATCACTTAAATTTATTACTTCTCTAGAAAGGAAAAAAATAATTTAACAAGTTCACTGTACCATCTAGATCTTCTTTAGTTTCTTACTTCTTAAACAAATCATGTAGATTACCTTAGTTCCTTTGTCCTTTCCTTAACAGTTGGTTATCATTTATCAAGAAGAAAGTCATAAACTATAAGTGCATGTTGATAATCGCACAATAAACATACAAAATGCAGAAAATGTTGAAATATAGCAACAACAACAAACAAAAACCAAAAGTAGCAAGAGATACCTGTTATAATTTTCGGAGTTAGAGTGATTAGTGAAGTAAAAAGCTCCAGGAGTTAAGGAGAAAGCTCAGAGTTCTATGGAGTATGACTGTGGACGATTCTTCACTGTCTAACAAGGTTAGGGCTTTTTTTTAATGGGGTGGGAACAGATTTGGGGTAAAACAAAAAAGGGTTTTAAAAATACAAGGGCAATTGTCAAAATTATCCTTCAATTGGTTAAGTTCCATCAGGCGTGAGTCTTGGTTCTGAGGCGAGTCTTGCGCCTAAGCGTGCGCCTCATCTCTTGGGGCGTGGGCCCAAAGGATATGCGCCTCTCATTAACGCCCAGATGCGTTTACGTACGCGCGCCCCGATTCGCGCCCCGAGGCTCGCCCCATAAACGCCCCTAAAACACTGGTCAATAAGATACAAAGTTCATCAATCAAAAGATTACTTGTGGAAAAATTGAAACTGTGAATACTTTGGAAGCACTATGCAGGAAGTGCAACTTCAACGATTTCATCTCGTTGTGACCAAAGGAGTATTATTTATTTTCTGCAAACTTTTCTTCTCCAGGGAACAGTAATGCCGAATGCAACTTTCAACATTTTCATCTTTTTCCTGACCAAAGAAGATAATTGGAGATTTTTTTAAACTTTCTACGGGCTTTTCTTCTTGTTGTATGACTTGTTCAAAAAATGTGTTCTAACTCCTAGTATCTGGGTTGTGCTGAAAGTTAAGTACCTACACAAATGGTTAAAAGGTGTGTCCATTATGGCATGTGAAGAGGAACTGGCAACTGAGTCAACTGGTCTCAGGGAGCTTTAGGAGACCAAACACTATCTTGAAAGAGCTTAGTATATTTTTTATTGTGTGTGTGTGTGTGTGGGGGGGGGGGGTCTAGGTGCTTTTCCCTTGATTTTCTGTTGAACATTGCAACGTAACACTGAAACTGGCAGCTCTATGTTTTCTCCTTTCATGTATTCGTCTTTGTATCCTCCACCACATGAGGTGATCAGGTGATGCAATGGACCACATGAGGTGATCAGGTGATGCAATGGATAATTCATTTCCAGTGGTTCTCCGTAGATCCTCGAAAATATAGATCACCTTCAAAAGCAAATGAGCACATAGATTAGTCCTTTATGTTGGTCATGTTTCCTGGGACCCTATATTATCCTTTTTCTTTTTCTAGTAAAGTGAATGCAAGTGAAAACGGCTACATGTATGTTGAACATACCCGTTAACATAAGTTTCTTTCCTTCATCCTTGCATCCATGCCAACACTAGACTTCATCATTGCCTTAAAGAGCTGGTGTAGTTTTGTAGACTACTGGCAGTACCATTGTTAGCATCTGTAGAAGTACGGATGTTTGCTCTATGGTTGGACAAGTCTGCTCTCCTGGAATCGTGAAAGAAATAATCCCTACTCTTTACCTTTTTTATTTATTGTTGTTCTGTTCTTTATGGATTCATTTTATAACGGGATGAGATGTTAGTTGGAATTTACTCCTTAAATTTCAGGATGTTACTTTTAAATCAGCAAAAAAGAAGAAAGGCATGGTTGTAGGATTTGTTACCTTTGAAAATGCAGAACAAGTGAAGAGTGCTCTGAAGGTATTCCAATTGTTGTCTAAATTTGATTAGAGTGACATGTAGCTCTGCTATTGTCAGAAACATTTATTTTTCAAACTCGAACTTGGGCAGGAATTGAATGGAAAGCTTGTTGGAAACAAGAATTTGAAGGTTGGAGATGTCATTCCGCGGCCATTTGAGAGAAAAGGTAATTCGGCAATATCTTCATCTCTGGCCAGTCAACAAGGTGAAAAGCAAACCCCAACTGGGGACAGTTTGGATTCGACTAAAATATCAGATGAAACTGAGGCAGAGGATCCACTGTTCAGTGATTCTGTTTTGAAGGGTAGGAGTGTTCGTGATGTGGTGACTCCTCTTGCTAATATACCATACGCTGATCAGCTGGAGCAGAAGAAGAGCTCTTTGATGCAAAATCTCAAAAAACTTGTTAGGATATCTTATCCCATATTCCATATTGCTATAAAATCGCTCAAAGCTTTTGACTTCCTGAATTACCACTTTCTCAAGGTTTGTGAAAATAGACTTTGACCACTTTTTTTGTTTTTCATATGGATAGACTCGAAATGCACGCAAAGCCTGCCCAAATGGTGTTTCACTTCCAGAATGGATTCTCAAATCTAGGGAAATAGGTAAGCTTTATTAATTTCTTTGAATTGCATCGACTGCATTGTTGCTCTATGACTATATCTTTATAGTTAATAGGCAACTAATTCACTTCTGTTCACTGAAATCGTGTGGAATTAGGATGCTATTATTCTTTTATAGCATTTGATAAAGAAATGATATAACCTTTGATCCGTTCATTTCTTTGAGCAGGTGGTCAACCATGCAAACTGGAGGGCATAATTGACTCGCCACTTATTGAGGGATATCGTAACAAGTGTGAGTTTTCTGTTGGATACTCTGTACTAGGCAAGCCAACTGTGGGGTTTCTGCTTGGAAATTTCAGGTAGATAAAAGTGATTGCAGTTTTTCAACATCTAGTTTTTTTTCCCTTGGCATAGTCCATTTAACAGGAATTACCCTTGTATCAGGGAAGGTGTGACAGCTGTTGAGGAACCTGTGAACTGCCCAAATGTTTCTAGAATTGCTTGTAAATATGCTGCTATCTTTCAAGAATTTTTACAACAGTCAACCCTACCTCTTTGGAATAGATTGAATAATACTGGATTCTGGAGGCAACTTACTGTATGTCCAACTTCTTTCTATGACCAATTAGTTTGTTCAGCCTCTCCTATCATGCAGAGATGATTCAGTGCGCATGTTGGAGCGGCTGGACAGTCTTTATTGCTTTTATTGAAAATGGAGGGAGGCAGGTTTGTGATGCTTGGCCAACTGACTGGTTCTTTTGGGATATCTACATACAGGTTCGAGAAGGTCGCATGCCTGGTAATAATGTAGAGGTTGAAAATCCCCATGCAAGTATTTCAGAGGTTATGCTCATTGTTCAGGTTTATGTCTTGTTAACTTGGTCCTTATTTTTTTCTTTCATTTCTACCTTTTTTAGAAAAAAATGAGCAGTTGATTTTAGTTTGTGCATAGGACTTGCTCCTTGACTTCTGCTTTTTTTCATTTTCTTTACTCCTGGATTGCTTAGGTTTGCACTCTGGCGCTGGATGATGCAGTAGTTGATGATGAATTCCAAAGTATGGCCAAAGCATTTGCTATGGGAGCTTCTAGTGCATCACCAACATTACCTCTTACTGTCCTGGTAGTTCAGGTAGTTATCATACGTGAATTCTTGAAGGCATTTCTCAATCTATGGTGACAGTGGGGGGGGGGGGGGGGGGGT
>ML283943.1:58510-80780 GCA_005239495.1 Nicotiana undulata | reverse complement strand
GGGGGGGGGGGGGGGGGGGGGGGTTATCTCTTAAATCTGGCACTTATTTCTCACTAATATATAACAAACCAACTTGGTCATAAAACGGAAATAAGCTAGGGATGCTGAGAGTTAAAGCCCTATTTGTCTTTGTACCTTATTATCCTTGTCTTAAATTTTGATTTATGCCTATATCCTTGCTTCAAACTAGTGATCCTTCATTTGCACTTAAATCCTTCAGATGTCTTGTTTTTTACCTTTTCAAGATTCTAGTTTTTTCATAATAGGGAAATATGTACTTGATCTGCCACTGGTGGCTTTACGCAACCTTGATGTTGCTACTTCTAAGTGCAGGATCACACTGGCATATCTAATGTAGCGCCGGCAGATGCTCCTCTGCGCGTCCTTCCGTTTCCCAAAGGGGAAAGCTATTCTGAACTGCAAGCAGATAATACAGTTGCTGAAGCAAAAATTCACGATTTTATAAATGGACTTAAGTTTTGTATTTCACCCACAGCCTTCTTTCAGGTGAGACTATTGCTTATTTCTCTCTGTCCTAAACCGATCTTATTATTTTCTTTCCTCTCTCTCCCTCTCTCTCTCTCTCTCTCTCTCAGAAGTTGCAAGTCTTTAAGTTCTTTAATTGGCACAGGTGAACACCCTTGCTGCAGAGAAATTGTACTCCCTGGCGGGGGACTGGGCGAGCTTGGGTCCTGATACCTTGCTTTTCGACGTTTGCTGTGGAACTGGAACAATTGGTCTGACTCTGGCTAATCGAGTTGGTATGGTAATGTTCAACACTCCACTAAATTCTAAAAATTTGTTTTTTTTGAAATTGTTTTGCTTCATGGTGTTAAATATTTGCCCGAATAAACTCACTGTATCTACCTTTACCTGTTTTATAAAAATGCTCTACTTTGATTACTCCAGTAGTTAGTAGCAATAGTTCCAAGTAAACTATTATGTGGAGTTACGCAAATAAGTGTTTTCATTTGCTGTCCTCAACTGAATGTCTTAGTTTTACTTTATACATAATACTTTTTTAAGTATGGTACATATATTAAAATAAAACTCGATAGCTTAAATGCATAATATTTGTTGCATATGGGCTCATTGTGTTTACTTTTTCATTCTGGAAATAAAATAGAGAAAAAATTGTGTTAAACACAGTAAAGGTTTCATCAGAGAAAGCTAGATATCCAATTTGGGATGGATTAAAGTTTGAAATGAAATATGTTTGGTTAACAATGAATATGTCAGTTCAAATTCAAGAACATACAAGTTAGTATCAGTTTATAACAACAACAACAACAACGACCCAGTGTAATCCCTGTGGGATCTTGTGGGATCTGGGGAGGGTAATGTGTACGCAGACCTTACCCTTACCTTGAAGGTAGAAAGGCGGTTTCCGATAGACCCTCGGATAATTTAGTATCAGTTTATATTGTTTGAATTCCCCATTTGGGGACATCCAGTAAAATTGGGTGGATATAGATTTGTTTAATTGTTGGAGGAAGAAAATTTCCTGTTTACAAAAGAGGTGGACCATTTGACTTGCAAGGAGAGTAGGTTAAGCATTTCGGATACGGAGAGAACTTTTGAGGGGATCATAAAATAAATAAAATATCTATAATGCTACTCTCATTTTGCTGTTACTGGCTTAGTATTTTAATTCTTGTTTTAGAGAAGTGCGTCTTACTTACATTTTGTAACAGAAAGTAAAATCTATATGCATGTTGAATATGCTTGAATGTCTTTAGATGATAAGAAGTTTTGTCTGATCAATTTCTTCAGGTTGTTGGCATTGAAATGAATGCTTCTGCGGTCTCTGATGCTCAAAGAAATGCAGAGATCAATGGGATAAAAAACTGTAGATTTATTTGTGGAAAGGTCAGATTGGACTACATCTTTACTGGGTTTCTCACTCTTTTTTCACCCTTCCCTTCCGTATTACAGGTCTTTCCCGCCGGCTGGTCATACTTGGTCTATAAAATTAGTCACTACCAATAAATTTTGTTCATATTTTTTAATTTATTTCCTTTTGGTCATGTCCGCGAAATTTTTAGTCCTGTTTTACTTCATTAAAGATTTGCAAGGCTTTTTAGTCAAGGAAAAAGATATATCAGGCATATTAAGTTGAACTAAGTGTAAAAGCCTGATGGGTCTGGCCCGCCTTTTTAAGTCTATCTGGATTTGGTTTGAGAGCTAGCTTACTTTTAGGTTTTAAGAACCACCTGTATTTCAGTGAGCTTTTGTTCGGTAGCTATAGCATAGATTTCTTTGGAAACAATGACTATGTTTATCTGTCCTTTCCGCTTTCTGTAGGATAGCTTATCTTTTGCGTTAAAACTATGCTACACATGTTAATTCCAGAATTTGCACCATGAGATTGCAGGCCGAGGATGTCATGGGATCTGTACTGAGAGAGTACCTTACTTCACCTCCAAAAGTAGATGGAATTCCAGATATACAAGAAAATACAACTTCCACAGAGAAGACTGATTCTATAAGTAATGCATCGGAAACAGATGAGGGATCAGGTATTGGTTCTGCAGCTGCACCTATTGGGAATACTGATTCTATGGATAACACAGTGGAACCTGAGGGAAAAGCAGGCCTTGAGCGTACCGATGGTACAAGCTTGTCAGTATCTTCAGCAGATGGCATTACAGAATCAGTAACCCAACTTGGGAAGAGTTGTTCATCAGATAATTTGACCACTTCAGTGCGACATTTCAAGAATGTTGTCGCAATTGTGGATCCTCCACGTGCTGGACTTCATCCCACTGTTAGTGTTTTCTCTGCTTTCATCCTTTGTATATGGACAAGTACTTAGATCATAAATATTACTTTATGATGTTGGTCACCAGTTTTTAAGGTATATGATTTTGCATCTCGTATAATGGATGAAGATTTCATCTGGTCTTTGATCTAATTCAGTGTTATGTGACCACCCGGGATATGTTTCCTCCGTTTTTAAATGGTGGGGCTTGAAATGAGCTGTTTGCTTTCTACTAATGTTTGTTCTCTATGCTTGTAGGTTATCAAACTTTTGAGGACTAATTCACGGCTAAGGAGGCTTGTGTAAGCTCCTTTGATGCATCAACTTATCCCTTCTTTGTTTTCTTATTCTCTACCCAGAACTTTTCCAGCATTATTTCTATTCTAATCCTCGTTTTTGTTAAAATCTGCTCTTTTCAGTTACATTTCCTGTAATCCTGAGAGCTTGGTCGCAAATGCTATTGAACTATGCACACCTTCTCCAGATGAAAGTGAGAAGGGTAATAACAAAAACAACAGAGGATGGAGAAATATGAGCAGCGCTAGTCTTGCACGACATAGGACCAAATCTATGCCCAGTTCAGAGCCTTTTCAACCTGTCAAAGCAATGGCGGTTGATCTCTTTCCTCATACTCCTCATTGTGAACTGGTGATGCTTCTGGAGAGGTAAATTTATCTATCGCCTTAAAAAATAATCTTAAGTAGCCAAGTTTATGAAAGGAGATAGAAATGCTCCCTTAGATTTGGTTTCTCGAGCTTTCGGCAAACAATTACTAGATAATGTTTATTAATGTTCCCGCTGGCGGTTTTGAGGCAATCTTCTATTCTTGAGATTTCCATAATATTGCGTTGTAATTGGCTGCCAATCTATAGTAACCTGATTTCCTCTTTCAAGAAGAATACCTCAAATGTAACTGACACCTTTTGGGGATTTCCAAGTGATGCTCCGCAGGTTTTTTTTTTTTTTTTTGGGGAAGAGGGGAACCCTCAGCCGCTACACAACCTCTGCCACAACCTCTTCCCTTCGGGTGAGCACTCTGTGGTGAGCACTTTGTGCGCACTGGTTAACCTCCCCCTTAGTAATAGACTGCAAACCATACAGGGGATGTAAACCGCACTAGGCAAGCCCTGTGCGACATGCTCTACCCAGAAGTCATTGAGGGGGGAATCGATCCCAGGTCATCCGTATGGATAACTACCCTCCAAACCAACCCAAAAGAAGTTTGATGTGTTGAATAAATTTTGTTCACACTCTTTCCATTGCAGAATTCAGATCCATATTTTGTAAATCGTTTTTGTCACATTTGTGCTTGTGTTATCGTTGGCTGACGGAAGTCAATATATTGAGTCAAACTAAAAGGACACTTAAACTGGGATAAAGAATATTCTTGTGTTAGAGAAACTGGACTTGTTAATTATGGAAGCAAGTTCACTTCCAAACCTACATGCTAAGGGCAAAATACTCCGATTATAATATTTTTGTATTAATAATAATAGATAGATTAATGAATTGTTACTCAAAACAATTTTTAAATAAGGGAGGTAAGTGTAATATTGTAAACCATAAGGGAGGTCAGTGTGAGGAAGTTAAACATGAAGGGATGTCTCTGAAATTATCCATTATTATTGTTGTTATTTTATTATTATTATTATCTTATTCTTAAATTTTATTAGTATTAATGTTGTTTTACTTTAGTTATTATTTTTTATGTCAATACTTTCATTTCTTTAGTATTTTTACTGTAGTTTTTTACTCTTGTATTTTTTGTACTCGTTTTGAAAATGGTTTTGTTGAGCCAAGGCTCCATTGGATGGTAAGGGTACACCCACCATCCGTAAATTCCACTTGTGGGACCACTGGTACGTAGTTGGTTTCACTATATTTTGTGCTAAATGCGGGTGATTTCTTCACATCACATCTGACACCACCCTTATATACTAAGGGGTCGTTTGGTATGAGATATAAGAAGGTATAAGGGTGATAAAAATTTAATACCACCTTAATACTTTGTTTGGTTAGTAAATTAGGTATAAGTTATCCTGGTATTAATTTTAACATTGGGATAACTTATACTTTATAGAAGGTGGGGTAATTAGCACCGGTATAACTTATACCTTCTTCTTAGAAATTATGCAATTGTCATTCTTAATGCAACATACCAAATAATGAATAAACAACAATCCCAGTATAAATTATCCCAATATAACTTATACCGACATAACTTATCTCAATATAACTTATAACGGCATAACTCATAACTAATCCCAGCATAACTTATCCCAATATAACTTATAACGGCATAACTTATATCGGGATAAATTGTATTCCAACCAAACGACCCCGATGTCCCCTTTCTTTGGTTCGAATCTTGTTTACGCCGAGCATGTGTATTCGTTTAAGGTTGCTTTCATTCTTTTGTCGTTGGAAAATCTTGTGCTCTTCAACAGAATTAGGCCCAAAATGTAGAAGCAAAGGAAGGTTGATTGAATTTAGGGAAAATGATAGTGTACGTATATATATAAACAAAAGATATATAATTATTCACTTCTACGGTTATGTAAATAATTTTGGCCGCGGACTAAAAGTGATCTTTGCCCTTGAATCAAAGGGTAAAAGAGGCGGTGAAAAAGTTTCAAAATATAAAATTGACAATCAAGTGAACCATCTATTAATGGCAAACGAAGGTACTAATATACACACAGAAAAAAATAAATAATAATAATAATTGCGCATTTGGTGTTAACGCCTACCAATGAGTTCGTGACATGTTTTTCTACATAAACTTTTCTTGGTAAATCATGGATGAATAATATGAATTCTCTCAATATATTATACAATTATGATAAAATAATATATTTTGGTGTAAACCCTGAGTGGGGTGTGGCTAGTAGTTTTTCCAAGAATACCACAGCATTAGTCGTTTTTAGGTGAAAAGGTTAAAAAAAGGAAAAGGAAGAAACTATTTCATTTCTCTTTAAGATATCATAATAGTACTATATATTCTCAAGAAAAGAGAATCTAAAATAAGAACACACAACTGTAAGGATGTCCCCAAGAATCTCTGCAGGTTGAGATGCTTTAGTTTGAAGGAGAAATGTTTTTAATGGAAAATATCTTTACCTTAGAAACATATTTTTTTTTTTAGAAGAGGAGGGTGGCGCACTATATATCGATGGTCAACATAAAAATAGTCTAACTTTGATTAATCTTTTAAATACTGAAATAAATAGAATAAATACAAATTATTTATACAAATCTCAGTTAATTTAGATTGAAGTGCATCGGTCAGGATCGACGATGCAATAAAAATTTAATTTTTTGTTTGAGTTTGACAGGTTATTATTCGTGGAGGGGTTCTCCTCTAACCGGACAAAAGTTTCAAATGAGCATCCCATGGGACAGCCATAGCTTGAACCTTCCTTCTCGGCTTTTCATGAAAGTCGGTTGAATTTTAATAGTTGAAATGTTGAATGCACGTGAAAAAAAAAATTAAGTGTGTTTTAATGCAACATGGCAAAGTTAAAATGATTGACCTTTCTCTTAGGCCTCCCCTCCACTTGGGGCATTAAGGTGGGGAAGTGACATAATTTGATTTCATTTTTTCAACCTATATTTGTTTAACTTTATTGTTACACGTTGTTTTCTTGAATCTTTTCGATGCCAAAAATGAAATATCTTTGACCCCAATAAATTGAACCTACTTGTAACTAAGATGTAATCAAGTTCTTTAATAGAATAATGTAACAACTTTTAGGCTTGTTATTTCCATATCTAGACTTTGACTACCTGTTAATATCACACTTCATGTGTATACTTAGACCTAATCCTACTTTTTAAGCCTAATTATGTGAGTTTGGTAAACTTTTAGGGTAGAAGAAACTTCTTATATGAAAGAAGAAGCTACTTGCTTGAGGGTCTTATGTTACTATTACATGTGACAAAATGGTTAAAATAAAGCAGTTATCCACCTATATTATTCGTTAGAAAATAAGTTGGATAATGAACATTTTAATAACGGGTCGAATATGGATAAGAATCATATTATCCACTTAGAAAATGGATAACCAATGGATAACTAATGAGTTTAATTTTTATATTTCTAAAGCCTCAAGTTGGTGGGCAACTCAAGGTTGGGAGACTATGAATTCTACCGAGAGTGATTATGTTCAAGAAGTCATAGATAATATGGATAACCATATTATCAGCCAGATAACTCATTTTTTATCCGTATTAAATACTGGTCGGGTCGGATAATTCATCCTTTTTTTTTTTTGAATTACCTGTTTTTCGACCCGTGCCACTCCTAGTTACAATCTAACCTTCTTGTCTTGGCTTTTCTTTGCACTTATCTAACTTTTTCTTGCTTTTTTTGTATCACTGACAGGTAAGGAGGGAAAAAGTTAAAGATAAAGAAAAGGTCAAAATCATACTTTACCTAGCACATTATTTCATTTATCTTTATGGAAACTATGGATATCTCTACTTTATGAAATTAGTGTCATTTGAGTTGTGATTGAAATTTAAAAGTTAGGGCTGCTTTCCTTTCATTCTTGATATATATTATGGTAGTATTAAAACTACTCTATATCTATATGAGGTTTAATTTAAGGATATTTATAATGATGTTATAACTTTTCCTGTCACTCTCAATCACAAATATTATCGCCCAAAAAATACTCGTTTAGTTGCGTGTTAATTCAGAGACAATTCTGTTGTCTAGAGGATACAATTCGAATCATAGTGTCACGAGTTTGAATCTCAATGTTTTTTGTTGTTAATACATGACTTATCAAACAATATAATGAAAAGTAAAAAGATTCCCTAAGTCTCTGCAAAAGCAAGAACAATTCTGCAAAGATCTGTTTGGATGCACAAATTGTTACATTAGTTAGGGAAACTTGCCCCTCGCTGGAACAATAAAAAGTGTTTACGATGATTTGATTATTTTGAAAGCTATTTTGGAGGGATATAAGAATTTGGCTATATTAGTAATAGGCAAGATTGGTCTGAATTAATATTTTTAGTCGCCTATCATTTCTTAATCATCAAAATGTTTTTAAAAACTGACTATCGGTTTTAAAAAGGTGCCTGTTGGCAAGGATTGAGTCTTTTGATTCTAGCAGACACCTAAAGGTTTTGTAAATACGAATTACAACACAAAAAGCAACAGATTTCCATTTTTTTCTTTTACTGCTATCTACAATTGTGTAAATTCGAGTTTATTACTGGTACTTGAATTTGTAGAATCCTGAAGAAATTCTACATAATCCCTACAACAACAAAAGTGGAAGGCTTAAATTCCTTAAGGACAGTGACTACATTATTTTGTCCCTATATTCTACAATCTTTTCCAACACAAATGCTACAACTTGGTTATGAAGAAAGGAAAGGAAATAAAGGCAAATTGAGTAATGTAAAAGAGAAAGAACAATGAAAAGAAAATTGATGTTGAAGTTCACAAGAGAAGACTAGGTGGACATAAGATTTTTTTCACTTTTTTTCGAAATCAGTGTTTGGCCATAAAAATTTCAATTCACTTGAAGATGAATTTTGAATTTTTCGAAACTTTGAAAAACTCCAAAAAGCTGTTTTTAAAATTTTTTCAATCAGATCACTCATAAAACTTCAAAAACAACCCAAAATTATATTCATGTCCAAACACAACTCTAATTTTCAAATACCATTTTCACTTGAAATTTTTTTCCACTTTTTTTTTTGGAATTTTACAATTCTTATGTCCAAACGCCCACTAGGAATAGAAGAGAGTGGAGTTTAATGAAAAATTTATTCAAAGCGTCAATGGTTTTAGAATTAGATGCTTTCCAAACAGGGAATTAACCTCTTTAACAAACACTTGATTGTGTCTTTTGGTAGGAAAAAAAGGAGATTCTTGAGATATGAACATTTGAATTTTGAATTAACTTTGTGTTTGGGTCATTCCATTTCGAAAATCTTCAACCATCTATTTAACTCTAAGTGCCTTTTAGACGAATAGGTGGACAAATGCTCGTATCTTTTTCCCTTTTAGAAAGTTAAATAAGAAAAGAGGAATTATTTGAGTTTAGATAAGATTAGCCGTGATCTGAACATACTGAATTTAAATTCCATAAGAGTACTCCGCAATATAAATGAGACCAACAAAAGCACATGCGAGCTAGAATTTGAAGTTTATTAGTTCTAAATTTGTCGCAGAATCCATCGCCCGTTATAGTTACTCGGTTCAGAATTAAATATTTTCGCATATTTAATTGGATTTCCTACTACAAATATAAAGTCTAAGCAAAAACTACTAGATTCATCCGAGCCCCTAACTTATACTCCCCCTCCGCCCCCGAACAAAAGTGGAGCATACGACGATGCCACCCGTTTTATTTCCTAGAAGTCCAATGTTAATCTTTCGCTATTAGTACCTATAAGAAATGACATTTAAAATTCTTTCTTTCTTTTTCCTACTATTTGGCTTTGGTTGTATATCATTTGGAGCTTAGATTGTAGCATGAATTTCACGATCAAGAAAACAATTAAAATATGATATTTCAAGGAGTTTAATAATTATATAGATTATCTTGATACATCTATCTCAAAACCTTGGCATGAAAACTGGCATTTGAAATGATAAAGAGGCCATTAATACAAATATATAAATTTTTGTAAATTTTAGAGTATAATGTAACAACTAAAAAAATTAGAGGGGCAACTCACATTACCTAAAAAGAAAGGTACTCAACACATAATTAAAAGAGGTGAGTTGAGTTCTTGAATTAGATAATTGCTCAGAAGTAGTTCAAAGTTTTTCATATGTTATCTTTTGGCCCACTTTACTTTTCCATTCTCGAGATGGAAAGTCAAAATTTAGGACCCTACTCACCAATAAAGGTAATATTGATTTGCAATTGCCACCAAATATATGTGGTAGGCATATCAAATGTAGTATTAAAGTCATTTTCTTAGGTTAAGGTGGTCTACTCCATGTCCAAAAAAATTATTATTCCCATATGATAAATGGATGTGTTCTTTTTTGTTCCATTATCATATTTGCTTTCTTCCTACTTAGGGCGTTATTGACCGTTAAGAATTACAACGACAATAACAATAATAAAATATGCTTGATATAATTAAACAAGGGATATTGGGAAAGTAATGCATACGTGAACCTTATTTTAATTTTTATTTGTGTAGTTAGAGATGTTGTTTCCGATAGATCACTAAGAATTACAACCACAACAACAATAACATATTCAGTGTAATTTCACACGTGGGGTTTGGGGAGGGCATTGTGTATTCATACCTTACTCCTATCTTGTGCAAGTAGAGAGGTTATTTCTGATAGACCACTAACAATAACAACAACAACCACAACAGTAATATACCCAGTGTAATTCCACAAGTAGGGTTAGAGAAGGGCAGTGTGTACCTAGACCTTACTTCCACCTTGTGTAAGTACATAGAGTATTTCTGATAGACTATTAAGAATTACAACAAGAACAAGAACAACAACAACAATAACACAACCAGTGTAATTCGACAAGTGGGGTTTGGGGACAGTAGTGTATACGCAGACCTTACTCCTGCCATGTGTAGGTAGAGAGATTGTTTCGGATAGACCACTAAGAATTGCAACAGCAATAACATAACCAATGTAATCCCACAACTGAAGTTTGAGGAGGATATTATATACGCATACCGATTCCTGCATTGCGCAGGCAAAAAAATTATTCCCGATAAGCCACTAAAAATTACTTTATAATTTCAATTCTATGTTATATGATTTCTCACATAATTAAGTAAAACTTTTAAACCATCATAATCTCAAATTCAAACTCATCCACAAATTGATTTATGACATTAGACTGACACTACTTGCACATAATTCTCCTACACTATATATATATATATACATGTACAGACCCTGTTGATGCACCAACTTTTAAGTAAAGTTGCACTCGAACATAATTAAAAGAAGAAAAAAAACAGATGGCACAATTTAATCATCTTCCAACTTCTCTATTTCCTTTTTAAGTAAGATTAACATGACAATAACCAATCTAAAACAAATTATTTGCTTTTTATAATGCATTACACGTATGATAATGATCATATAAATAATAAAGTGACTAATCTTAAACGAAAAGAAGTGTTTTAATTTGACACATGGGATAAGATGATCCATATACTTTCTTTAAATGGACTTCTTTCAATTCCTTTCCCTTAATTAAGGAATAGTTTATTAGGCACTGCAAATTAACTTTAGTTGAAACTACTGCATTTGTTGTTACACAAATTATTTCAATATCTGCACCATAAAAAGTCACGAGAAAGAAAATTCTATTTTAAGAGCTTATTCGTAATATTTTATTTTTTAATCAAATAAGTTTTCTTTGACTATAATTATATACTATGATGGGAGCAAATTAATTAATCGATATTCAAATAAGATTGAATTAATATTAAATAGTTATTTGAATTTTTTTTATTCGGTTTGAAATAGAGTTGAGTATTAATTAGACAAGTACCCTTGTAAACATTCGATAGCAAAGGTAAGATACTAAAATTGTGTCACTTCAACTTGGACTTTTGTGAGTGGTTTTATGCAGAATTTATGCGTGGAATAAAGCTAATGAACAAAGTTTATGTTGGTACAATGTATTAACAGCTACTCCCCCATCTTAAATTAATTAATTGAGGTGTTTGTAGCCTCTAAGAATAATTATTACTAAGGTAAAATTGGGGGAATAAAGTTTGTCTTGAATTTTTAAAATGATAAATAATTTGAGACAATTAATTTTTAAAAATCACGACATATAATTTGAGTCGGACGGAGTAATAGTTTTTGACTATTCAGTGCAATTTCAACATGTTGTAGCAAGTTGTCCGCTTGTTTGTCAGATAACTAATTGCATTTATTATAAGCAAATATCTGCCGTTATATTTTATATATATATATATATATATATATAAAACCTAATTATCAATTAAAATAAAGATTTAAGTTATATATAAGGATTAGTGCTGGCAAAATGAGTTCACATTTTGTTAATCCGTCCAACCAGCCCATATTTTAGTGGGTTGGATGAGTGATATTTAAGTTGGGTAAAATTTGGGTTTCAACCCGTAGAAATATGGGTATTCATGGGTAAAATGTGGGTAAAATATGGGTTGGACTAGTGGGTTATCTTCCAACTTTTTCATATTTGTTTTGCTTAACATTTTCTTTATGAACTCATTTTTCTCCAATTGAAAGAAATTATTTTCCTTATCAAGAGAGAAAAATATTTTCAAAATTCTTTTTCAATTTAACCCACCATATGCCTCATCCTCACCAGCTCATCCCCGCCCCAAACCACCCTAGCCCACCCCATCCCTACACCCACTACTACCATCCCAACCCCACCGAACTCAATAGAAATATTATTAAGAGTACTTTCTTTTTTATTTCAACAAAATGCAGTAGAAATTTTTTCATTTCAACATAATAAGTATTTTCTGATATAGAAAAAATATTTTCTTTCATTTTAACAAAATAAGTACTTTCTTTTTTTTATTGTAGAGAGATTACTTTATTTTTAAATAAAAATAGTATTTTCTTTTTAGTTATGCAGTACATATTTCAACGTTGAGTTTGTACAAAGTCATGTATTTCAACGTAGATTGTTGTTGAAACTTGCTATTTTCATGTAATGTTTTAGGATTTAATGCTCAAATTTTTGTTGATCTGCTCCCTTCTACTCTAGGGGTGGGCATCGGTCGGTTCGGTTTCGGTTTTGAATATTATCGGTTTTGCCTATCGGTTTACAAATATCATAACCCGATAACCAAACGGATAAAATATTGGTTATCGTTTAATCGGTTATCGATCATTATCGGTTCGGTTATCGATTTATCCGATAAGATAAACACAACTAAAACAATTTCGTAATATATAAAACTGTCGAGTTCTCAATTATCTTGAGCCAAAAGTCAAGAAATAGATCAGATTTCCGTTGCCTTTGACAACTTTATGATGCATATATATAGGATTACAAAGGTGGAATGCAATGTGATTGTATTGATGATAAAACGTGGAATATGATTCGTATGTTTAAGTAGAAGTGAAAAAATTCTGAAAAAGTGGGATAAAATAGTAAGGCGGCGTTACACAATCAAGTCTTTAAGCTACAAATTATGTTACAATAATCTATATGAATATTTATCAGAAATTATGAATTGATAATATCAGAAACTGGCTAATCCATGTATCAAATAAATAAAAGTTTACTACTTAGGATTCTTAATATTCCAAAAAGAGAAACACTTGTTAAAATTATAAGTGTTTATAATTTTAGATTTGTCTAAAAAGAGAGAAACACATGTCCAACCTGAGGGCGTGATGCGACCGACGAGTGACGTCGCCCTGAGTCTTGACGGGCTGACAAGTGACTTGTGAGGGCGTGAGCCGTGAGGCAGAGAACTGGTGAGGGCGTGAGCCGTGGTGAGGCGGAGAACTGCTGAGGTTGGGCCGTAGGGGTGCGAGGAAAAATGAGAAACTAAGAAAGAGAAACTGACTTACTGAGAATTGAGAAAGAATAGGGAAAAAGAATTATGAAACCCTAGTATAGTATGTATATACTTAAGGGTAAATTAGTAAATTAGTTAATTCTTATTGGGTTATCAGTTTTTACCCAATAACAAAATTGCAAACCGAACCCGAACCGATAACCCAATAATTTTTTTTACCCATTACCGAACCGTTAACCCAATACCGATAACCCAATAAATAATTAACTGTTCGGATTATCGGTTTTACCCGATATATGCCCACCCCTATTCTACTCTCTTTTAATCGTCTGTATCTTTTATTTTCTTTATATATTTCATGTATGTAGTATATTTTTTGAATATAAATAGTATCTTCTATTTATAGTATTTTTTTTGAATTTATTTAGTTTTATATTGGATTGCACACAATATATGAACAAAGTATATATTATTAGTGATATTGCTTGATGTGCATTAAGCACCTTTTTTCCTAAAATGAAAACTATCATATTTTGTGGAAGAGTAACTTAAGTTCATAATATGGTACTTAAATTTGAATAAATTTAATGAAAGAAAGTATATACTACTCCAGTTAAGCTTATGTCACTAAATAATATGAGCAAAAGCAAAATTATAAATTGCATTTCAAAAAAATTACACTTATATAATATGGGTTAACCCATATTCAACCAGCATGAAATATAGGAGGGTTGAGACCAAACCCATTTTTTGCTCAACCCATTTTTAACACGCTCAAATCCAACCCAACCCATCCATTTGCCACCACTAATAAGGATAGTGTAAAGAATTTTTTATACTATCATTAAATTTTAACGTTAATAACATTTGGTTACCATTTTTACCATTATCAATTGATGTTATGATGAGATTTACGCGTAATTACTTAATAAGTGATTTGATTATGTCATATTTTTTAGAGAGTCAGTGCGTAGAACTTGGTAGATGTACATGATAATGGTATAAGAAATTTGTTTGGGTAGGGGTCATCGACCCCAGTAACTTAAAAAAAAATAAAAAAAAATAAAAAATAAAAAATATATATATATATATATATATATATATTGATTGATTGACACCCTGAGGTGCATGCAGTTGCATTAGTCGATTTGGAGGGCATAAAGTATGCTGCCTATTTCAACTCCAACATTTGCTTAAGTTTTTATATGAAAGTGGCATACTCACTTTTAAATCCTGGGTCCACCCCTATTAAAAACTTGGCAGAATTTAATTGGTTGCATGACATTGGCCCATGCTACAGTTTTGCAGCAGCAAAAAGATAGTGGTGTAGAGAAGTGAGCTCGCACTTTGGGGAGTGGGCAAACCTGAAGAGTATAAGTAGTAGGCCAGTCTCTACCTTTGCCCATTGATTGTGAAAGAGATAACATAATTTAGTTTAGCCAAAGACATTTATTGCAACTAGCTAACAACATTCCGATTCTGTATTAACAACACTCCCATTACTTTTTGCTTTTATTCCTCTCACCCTTTTCAAGATTTTCAAATTCTAAGTTATTTCCAAGAACAAAGTGTAGTAGTAATAGTAGATTGTTGAATTGGGGTTGGTTTGTTTTTAGACTATGAGTGAAGAACAGAAGGAAAAATCCATGGCTGATGAGGGTCATGTTTGTGAAAGAGAAATTGCCATTCCAATTCCTAAGGTGATGCAATTAAGACTCTGCTTTCTACTTTTGTGCTTTTCTGTTCTGTTCCACAGCCGAGGTTTATTGGAAATAGCTTTTCTACGTTCGAGGTAGTGGTAAGGTCTGCGTACACGCTACCATTCACCAGACCCTATTTGTGAGATTACACTAGGTTTATTGTTGTTGTTGTTGTTATCTTCTTTATTCCATAGTCTTTTGTTTTCTTCTTCTTCTTTATAGTTTGAGGAGGAGGAGAGAAATTAAGGAGAAATGGAGGGAAGTTTCTGAGCTTCTTTTTTTATTTTTTATTTTTATTTTTATGTAGTTGTGTTTTATCTTGGTTGTTTC
The DNA here is from genome assembly GCA_005239495.1 of Nicotiana undulata. Classification (NCBI taxonomy): domain Eukaryota; kingdom Viridiplantae; phylum Streptophyta; class Magnoliopsida; order Solanales; family Solanaceae; genus Nicotiana; species Nicotiana undulata. The sequence continues at coordinate 65,495 of ML283943.1, read as the reverse complement.
TTTTATTATGGTTTGATTTGTCTGTTTGTAACTTGGTGTTGTACTTTTTTGTTTGTTTCTACTGCTTGTTTAAAATCCTTTCCCTCTAATCCTTTCCCTTCTTTATATACTCCTTTTTCTTTTTGCTTTCTGTAACTTTTCCATCCAATGGAGTTTTGCCACAAAAATTGATTCTCAACCTACAGAGAGTTGTGGTGGAGTGATAAGTACTCCTTCATCCTTAACTAGAGGTTTCAAATTTGAGTCCCTGGGTATGGAGTCGCCTTTGTTTGTTAGAGAGCGCTTTACCTCCAATGTGATACTTCCCGGCGCGAATCCGGATTTAGTGCCGAAAGTGGCTACCGGACATTGAATGATGTTTTTTTTCTTTACTTTCTGTGAAGAGTTCTTCCCTGCTGGCACTTTTCTCTAAAATGTGTTTAGGAGTGTTATGGAGTTGAATTAATTGGAGATGTCGATCGAAATTTCGAAGCGAATTATTTCATGTTTCACAGATTTAGGACTCCAAGTTCCTTGATCACCAGCTTACTAAACAACTTATTATGCTGCTTCCTTGTACAGATGAAGAATTCCTCAGCAGTTACTGAAGAAAGATCACATGCTAAACATTGGAGGAAACCAAATCTATCTTTGGAGATACCTTCAAGAACATTGGACGTCTCTCGGCAAGAGTTAGTTCAGATTAAAATGCCATCAACGCCTACCCCAACACCGAAGAGGGTGAATTTCCTTTTGACTCCTAGTACTGCTGATTCAAGAATAACTTCATCTCCTGGTCCCTCCCCGTCTCGTGGAAAATCAGCTATTAGGAATCTTTTCCCTAAGCTGAACTTAAAATCGCGTATGAATTTGGATGAGAAGATAACCATCCCGGATTCAGGTCCTGCAGTTGTGCCACAAGAGAAGGTATCCATTTCAAGGTCATGGTCACTTACTAAAATGTTTACGCCGCGCATTAAGAGGACGTCGTCTTTGCCCGTTACACCAATTGCACATTCAAATCCAGAGTCTATTAGTGGGAGCATCAGCAGCTCTCTAACACTTGGTGTAAGTTCTCTAGACATTTGCTTGATTGATTTCATGATAGATGAATTCTTGGTATGTTTTGGTTCTGCTATCCTGCTCGATGGAAAAATAACTCAAGTTCATATTGTAGCACTTAAGACTAACAAGAAATTCTGCAAAAATGTTTATGAAAATTCCAACCTTGTGTCTGATTGGTTTACTAGAAAAAAAGCGAATCAACATACTCTTTCCTTCTTAACATTCTAAATGAGCACCATACTTGGTGTTACATGGTCAATTTTTTTCGTATTGACACTGCACGGCAGTCACACAACAATGACTCAACCCTCTTTCTTTTTCCCTCACGTTTTTGGCCTAACACATAGATTATGATAGCAAACAGATCTGAGACAAGGCACAGAATTACAGTAATCACTTCCCAATTTTGTATTTAACTCGTGCCACAAAGAAGCACATAAGCAAAGCCTTACAAAAAGGAGTTAAGGCAGCCAACACTCTGCCTTACACTTTGCCTATCTAAACATATAAATAGACCCACGTTTTTGGCCTCAGCCTTATCTAAAACCTAGCAGTTGACATTCCCAACTGCCTAGGAATTCAAATTTCGAAAATTCAAATAAGACAAACTCCCACAGCCCCACTTAGCCATAAGGCTGAAACACAGGAACTGCCCAAAACTGGCCAACTGCCCAGCATGTGCATGGCACATGGGGGCAACCTTCAAATTTTGGCGCCAAAGGCCAACTCTTGTCATGTCTTCGCGCCAAGCCCTCGTGCAACATGCCTTTGCGCGCATATCTGCCACTGCTGCTTGTCCAGCTCGCCCATGACACTGCCTTGCCTGCGCCCATCTGCCTCGCCACGCCCTGCCTTAGCTTGCCTTAGTTTTTCCAGCCTTTGCCAAGCTTGCTGCCCGTTATCTTTGCCTTGTCATGGCCATGCCAATGCCATGGTCTTGTCATGCCTTGACACCTTAGCCACATGCCGTCGTGCCACAGTCCATGCCCATCAACACCTGCCCATGTCTGACAGCTTTGTCAACATGATGCCATAGTCATCATAGGGCCGTGCCGAGGTCCACCATGTAAATCCCTCGCCACGCCCATGCCATATTTGATCAATCAAGCCGAGGGGCTAACACTTGGTCACTAGAGGGAAATTCTTAAATGTAAAAGCAGTGAAGTAATTCATATTTGCGCTTATTTTTTGGTGCATTCATTTGAAATATTGTATGCTGTTATTGCAGACAAAGGAAACACATGTATGCATTTCGCGGTCAATGTCTCTACCAGTCATTAACAAAGAAAAAGACAGAAGCAATAGGAGAGTAGAATTTTTCTTTCGAGTTATTCCTTCAACTCCTCAAGTGAAGGATGTGGATTCCACAGTTCCAGCTACAAGTCCAACAAACGTATCTGGTAAACAATTGCCTCAAATCTCTGTGGTCTTTGTTAGTTTTGTTATTTTAAGCATTCGTAGGCTTTGGAATATACATTTTTCTTTTGAACACCAAAGACCTAGAAGTGAGGATGAGGCTTTCTGTTTGGCAATTAAGTTACATTATGTATGAGCATCGCATGTATTACTAAATATGCCATTATCTCGATCTAATGTTTGCACTATCTTCTCAGAGGATAATGAGCCAGATGGTGAAGATATACCAGAAGAGGAGGCCGTTTGTCGAATTTGCCTGGTTGAGTTGTGTGAAGGTGGAGAAACACTCAAGATGGAGTGCAGCTGCAAAGGCGAACTTGCTTTAGCTCACCAAGAATGTGCTTTAAAATGGTTTAGTATCAAAGGGAACAAGACATGTGAAGTGTGCAAACAAGAAGTCCGGAATCTGCCCGTCACACTTCTGCGCATGCAAAGTGTTCGAAATGCTGCAGGATCCAATAGGTTCCGGCATCTGGAAATAAATGGATACAGGTAAATTTTTATTGCCTAAAAAAACTGAAGTATCTCATATTGCCTGCTTAACAACTACCTGTCCAGTTCACGATTGACAATCAGGTTTGTTCGTATATCAAAAAGTCACCATATTAAGAGTATCTTTGTGCTGGTTTAGCCCAATAATATGCTTTCACTCCTACAATATTTCAACTCTTTGTAGTGTGACATGCACCCTTCTACTTTTCTGGAAACAATAGCAGCTAAGCAACCAAATTGGCTGAATCGATCTTAGATATGTCGCTTTATTATACTGAAATTGATGTAGATATATGCAGCATGAAATTGCAAGCATAGTGTTTGAATGAAGAAGTTATGTTCTGTTAGTATTATCTTTGATCAGCGCACCACAAAAAGTATACATTTTCTTCTCTTCCCTTGTTTCTCTACTTATCCTACTGTTTTCTTTGGAGTAGAACCAGTCAATACTAAAACTGGTTAGATTAGGTTGTTAATTTTAATAAAATATACTTACTTATTAATGATAGCTCAAACTAAATCAGGTTTCTGACTTGCGCTATACTGCACAGGGTTTGGCAGGAAGTACCGATCCTTGTAATCGTCAGCATGCTCGCCTACTTTTGTTTTCTTGAGCAGCTGCTGGTAAGTGTCATAATCAATAATCTCATGTGGGAATCAGCCATCTAATCTATCTATTAGCATTAAATTTGAACTTTTCTGTTCTGCAGGTTGGGAAAATGGGAACTGGTGCAATTGCTATTTCACTTCCCTTTTCTTGTGTGCTAGGCCTGCTCGCGTCAATGACATCTTCAACCATGGGTATGTCATTTATCACTAGGGGTAACATTTAAGAAGCTTTGACCTATCAAAAACATTAGTTGCGACAAAAGCATATACACAAATCAATTAAGTGAAAATCTGATTGATATTGCAAGGAACAGCTTACCAGCACTTGATCTTATTTATACTATCTTGAATGAAATATCAACAATAACAAACCCAGCGTAGTCCCACGAGTGGGGTTTGGGGAGGGTAGTGTATATGCAGACCTTACCCCTACCTTGAAAAGATAAAGAAATTGTTTCCGATAGACCCTCGGATCAAGAAAGATAAGAAGAAAGGAGTAACAACAAGTAGTAACACCAGCAGGCCAATCAGAAAATCGAAGTGAACGAAACAACAAGTGATAACAGAAATATAAGAATAAGAAAATACAGGACTTAACACTATGTAGCACACTAATACCACTGGTATGAACAAGGAAAGCAGAAAACAGTCGGCCACCTAACCTTCTACCCGAATTCTCGACCTCCACACCTTCCTATCAAGGGTCATGTCATCGGTAAGTTGGAGTAGCGACATGTCTTGCCTAATCACTTCACCCCAATACTTTTTCCCTTAAATGAGAAATCAATTAACAATAAACATAACCATTTAGTAAGAGTTTGGAAAACATATCTGAGGTATATGAATGGATTAGAAAGAAGAAAAGCAGGAGCTTGACGTGTTATTTCTCGGAAAATGCTTGTCAAATATCTTATGTGCATTGTGTCTTTTTTGTATTTTAACTCTAGCTGTTATCTTCTGTGCAGTTAAGCGAAGATTTGTCTGGGTTTATGCATCGGTCCAGTTTGCACTAGTAGTACTATTTGCACATATCTTCTACTCCTTGGTAAGATATATCTGACGATATTTGTGGGAATTGTCATTGACAAGTTAATATTTCTACTGAACTGCTTAAGTTTGCCATCTGCATAATATTTAGGTTCGCGTGCAAGCAGTTCTTTCGATTCTTCTGTCTACATTTGCTGGCTTTGGAGTTGCAATGAGTGGAAGTTCGTTACTTGTCGAGTTCTTTAGATGGAGAAGGCGTCGACAAGCCTTGTTAGAGCAGCAACAGAATTCACAGATGATTTTGCCTCCAGGGGGATGGCCACAGATGAATCAACCTCCTACATCGTCTCGTGTAGGTCCTCAAAATTATCAGCACGATATAGAAAATCCCGAGACATTCAGTTGGACCTAGATTGTGTGCTATATATATATTACATTACCATAATTGGTGGCCTATAAAGCCAATAGATCAGAGAGTGAGGTTTGTCCATACACAGTTATGAGATAGATGTTTTGTACATTTTAGACACAATGTATTGTCTTCTACATGGAAAAGAGAAATAGTAGTTGTTGTATATGCTACTCCCAGCTCCTTATCGCCATCTTCATTTTCTCCACTCACAATTACATGCTACTCCTAGGCGCGATGGACCATCCACCAGTGCACCATATATATATATATATATACCGTGACGGCAATATTGCAGCACACTCTGACGAGCTATGGGAATACCTGGTGTTGGGATATATACTATTAACCATGGATTTTGTTTGGATATAGTGTTTATTATAGAACAATTGTTTGTTCAATTTTAATAAAGTTTTAAATAGATCATATGTACGTCTGTATCCCTTACTTATATAGTAGATGATTTAGTGTATAGAGTTTAGCTTATACACGGAAGATTAAATCATCGGTTCTTATAAGTATAAAGATTATGTTCTCAATCTAATGATTGAATTGGACAAACCATCAGGAATGATTGTGGCACAAGATTAAATATAATTTATCTTGATTATGAGAATGGTTTAATTCCAACTTCTTGTGCGAGTACATTTTATATGTATTGAACTGACCAAGTAGAGATAAGTATTTTATACTGACTTAATAAAATAAATTCTCTAGCCATTAAATGTACTTATGCTCTTAATCTTGATATAATAATTATTATCTGTATATATTATTATTGTTTTGATTTATTAAAAGACGAGATTCTTTCGTAGGTCAATATGCCTGGTAAATTGGACAATAATGATATACATTGGCAAAGTAATAGTTAGTTAATGGAATCCATGTCTCGATCTAGAGATTGATGATACACCTTTATGAAAGCTTATAAGTTTTCATGTGTAAACCCTGCAGGTGGATTTTGTATCTGTCACATGAAATAAGTTAAGCGAAAGTCTAAAGGAGATAATCAACGAATTAAATTGTCAGTAATTTAATTTATTTGATTAGTATCTGAATCTTAACATGGGGAGTTAAATACGGTTTAATTGAAGAATTTCGAAATTGAACTGAGGAGTGCAGTTACAAATTTAATGGAATAATTCTTAATTTATTATGGTAGTATTAATTCGGATATTTCGAATTAGGTCCATAATATGAAGCCTCGTTAATTAAATATTGCGGTCCCTGCTGTGCCCGAATAATTAGGAATTAAATGGAATTCTATTTCTTGGTGGAACAGGTGGAAAATGTTTTAAACCCTAAAACTTGTGGTTACATAAAGGGGTCTTATTCCATAAGGAGACTATGATTTGTACTACACGATTTTCCTAGGAGAAACTCGCCCACACGGTTTTCCCAATAAACCTTATCCTCTTTGTCTAGATTTTCAATGTCAATGCTAATGATATGATTTATCAGGTGCCTGTAAGGACATTCTTCAGCTTTCTAACAACCCACTTGCCCTCAGTGATGAACTCACGCACTAAGGTTTTATGGTTCTTCCCCGTGGTAGTAACTAAACTTGCAAGATGACCTTTTAAGGTCCAATTATCCCACCAAAAACTATTTGATCCTGAATTGATTTTCCAGACCATGTGTTTCTCTGCAATGTCTCTAATTTTAAGAAAATGTTTCCAGGCATTTGAATACCCAGTAGCCCATTGTTTCGAAACCAAATGAGATCTAATACAGTACTTATGTCTAACATATGTTGCCCATAAAGATGATGCGGACCTAATCCGCCACCACCTTTTCATAACTAACATATCTCTGATTTCTTCCATCTTTCTAACACCAATACCACCCTCATCTGTAGGCACAATAAGGTTACTCCAGGAACTCCAATGGTACCTTTTGTGAAAAGAATTACCCCAGAAAAAATTAGCAAAATATTTTTCGATTAATTTAAAAGTAATTCTAGGGGAGGAAGGGGGGGGGGGGGGGGAAAATCAAGTAAAAAATAATTGTATAATTGAAAAAAAGTAG